>VZRZ01004928.1:921042-954910 GCA_013398175.1 Climacteris rufus
TTTTTTTTTTAATGTGGAGACAGCAGGAAGCACTGAGGCTGCTACACAAGCTGTAAATTCTCACCCTATCTTTTCTGTGAGCTGGGCTCTGTGCCATGAGCGGACCGACCCTGTCACAGACCCTATCCGAGGTGCCTCTGCTCTCACAGCAGAGTGGGGCTGCTGCTACAGTTTGCTCAGCAGTGGAAGATGGGAGTGGTTCAGAATTAAACACAAGGAAAAAAGACTGACATAGAGCTTTGGGAAAGGAGCCAAATATGTGAAGGGAAACATATCCTTTATGTCTGTGTAGTAAAAGCCTAAACTTTGTTGTTGATTGCAGCAGACACTTCTTAAAACTCATCTAGTCAATCACTCTTTCCCCCTCCTTTGCCTATTCCTTACTTTGAACTGAAGACAGCACTATTCTCAAGTAAACAGAAACTCATTCCTAGTTGAACATCTCTAAAGACCCTTGTGTACCTCACAGATGCAACAGAACCACCCACTCTGTCCATGTCCCCACATAGCAGTGGTGAGGCCTGGCACTCAACACCATGAAAGATGGATGCAGTGGACTAGAGTCCGGCTGCCAATGATTTTAAGAGCATTGCCACCATTCGTCTTGCATGTTAACCTGTAAAATATGACAGACTCTGTACCTCCTTCCAGCTATCAGCTGCAACTTGGCAACACTGGAAGAGAGTCAGGAGAGAAGAAACCTGAAGCCAAGGGGGGTGACCTAGCAGTTCCATGAGCCATTGCTGTTCTTTCCAGTGAATGGATATTCATTTTAATTAAATAGTCTCCTGTAAAGCTTTCTGCCTTGCTGACACTGTAAATCCTTCAGAGCAGTCCTTCCTACAGATAGATATGATTACTTTTTTTACTTAGAAATGAGGTGCATGCCTGAGTTTACTTGAGCCAGACTCAGTTGCATCACAACTCCTACTGAAGTGAGAGTTGGGGCTAAATGTGTTTTACTAATACCAAGTGGCTGGCAGGAAAGTACTTTGACATGAATCCTGCTGATTATGCAAAGAAAGCACAAACTGATTCTGTAATAGCAACCAATTTACTCAAAGCATCACTTGCTATGTATCTGGGTGTTCAAGAAAATGTTTAACTCTTTGCAACAAACATATACTTTGTTAAAATTTGGGGGGGTTGGGGTGGGTGGAAAGGGGGTAGGCAAGTCATGTTGCTACTAATTTCGTATTGTGGTGAGAACAGATATATGATCACACAGGCTTGAACAGCAGCATGCACTGGAACTATCCCACTACCATCTTCAGGAAGTACAAAGTTACTCTATTGCTCATCAGCATTAATTTTAATCTGACACTTAAGATGCTCCAGAACTCTGACAAAAATGAAGGTGCAAAATTTCAGCTTTTACCCAGCAAATTTTCTGTGTGCTTATATTCTATCATACAAGGCAACAAAATAATTTTTATTTCACTTTTATGGTGAACCATGATTAAGGAACCTCAGATTTACCAGTTGTAGGGTTTCATTTTTGTATGTTAAGATTCACTTTTTAAAATCAGATTCAGAGCAGAAGGGAAACAGTTAAGAAATTTTCATTCTGCATTTTTCTACTATACATCTCAAATGATGCTGCTTTACAGCAGTGTGGCAGCAAGCTCTAAAATGACAGTATAATCTGAAAACTTTTCACAGCTTACAGAAGGTAAGAAGTGTTTCTTACTGTGTGAGCTTTCAGGTTGTCATGCTTTGTAAAATGGGTGCAATTTTCTTCTAAAATGAAATGTTAACTTTAGAAGAATGCACTGGAGGGAAGAATGCTATTCCTCAAGAGTAAAGATCTTTTTCTCTTCTCTATTTTTATAAATGTAAATGTATAAAGATGACAGATGTGTGCAAGCTAGTCTACACAGAAACAAACTTCAGTTTCACATGGGCAGGTTCAGCTGGAAGCCTAAATTCACCTATAAATACTAAACATTAACCCTCAGAAAATAAGGGTTTAAAAGAGAATGATCCCACTGTTAAGTAAACTGAGCACACCCCATGCAATGCTGGAAGAATACAGATCATGAACTTTTCTTCTGTTAAGTATGTTGATAATTATGGTGATAAAAGTATGCTAGTGCAAGCCTGTGGCACATATCTTTACCAATTTAGTTGTATCCTATTCTGCCTTCAATCCCCAGCACTATTCCACGTGATGTACTGGCAACGTTCAAAGGAAAAGAACCTCCACCGAAGTATGTGGATACCAAAGCCAATTCCCATATTAAATCTGTCGAACCCCATACTTTCTTTTCAACACACCTACCCACTATTAAAGCTGTATTATATACAGACCCTTGTATGGTGAGTCTGCAGAATCCTTTAGAGCAACACAAATTTCTGTAGGAGTTCTTTTCACATGAAAGGCAGTGGGTAGTTGCTTCTGTATGTATCTTAAAGCATCTGTATTTATGGAGCTATCTACCGTTCGCTTCCCCCGCTTCAATGAAGAATTTGCCAATATTACCTGTATTACACAGACTTCTTTTACTACAGAACAGAGCGGGCATACACAGGCAGCAAACACTGCCAAAGATCAATCCCTGGCAGTGGCTTTTGCAGGACACAATCCTCTGTCAAGAATTTTTCCTGAAGGACTCTGCACCTGAAGGACCCCTCACAGCTAGCACCACGGAGGTGTAGTATTACTCAAGTATATTCACTGTCATGTTCATGGGTACCTATGGACAGTGAACAGCATTTTATGGGGTTTTCATAACCTACTGTTTCACTCATGTTTCAGTGACCCTACATAGTTCACACCCACGCTCGAAATCTCTTTTAAAGAATTTTAGAACTACCTGACCACTATCAGGGATGCATATCATGCAAAATTGGCATAGCAAAGTGTCCTTGTACTGATTTACCCAAAGAGGCCTCAAAACATAATGTTCAATAGCTCCTTCTCTTCATTTCCTCATGCCTCACTTCCACACAAAACAGCTGAAAGAGAGGATCCACTTAGTAGGATCACAGGGATACCTTGAAGTGAATCACAGACCATTCACCCTTGCTTTTATCCTCTACTGGAATGGACAAGTTGTAGCACATGAAGCAGCTTTGGGATTTAATGAACCAATTCAGGCTGTTTTCAAGTGTAACGAAATGCCTGCAATCAATCATTCCAGTCTATGTCAGGCTGCTGTTGAAGTCGATGAAGTTATCCAATCCACTGCTCTTCATAGGTAAAAAGGGATCAGCTCATTTACAGCACTTATTTTTCTATCATTCCAAAGCACTGTATTTATCCACGTCTAACTGAAGTTTTTGGATAGAAGGACATTCAGAAGAAATTGAAAGCACAAAGTTTCCTCATTTTTTTTCTCCAATGCTATGCTTTGGCATATTTACATGAAAAAATCTCCACATATGTTCATGATGACTCTAGGATTTGCTATGCAGTTTATGCAATGAGCTCAGGAATGCATTGTTTGGTAGCTTTGTAGAGGAAGTACTCAATGTGTTAGACAGCCTGTGCAATAACTCTCTTGCTTTCCTCCAGAAAGCTGCCCAAACAAGCAATACCCAAAACACTACCACAAAGAAAAGTAACAGAATTTTTGGTATCACCCTTTCAGAAATGCTGTTAAGATGGGACTTTCTGGGAACAAGTAACACCAGCTGCCTTCTGAGACTCAAAGTTGCTGTCAAATAAATATCCACACATTTAAGTGGTGCATTTCATGCCATGCTGCCCCTTTGCTCAGGGGATTCACTAATGTCTGGTTTTTGGATGGGTAGATGTTTTCCCCTCCGACTGGCCTTCCTCTGTTTGTCCTGAGACATAGTCTTCAACACATCACTTTGTAAAAATTAAGTTAATTGTTGCTAATTTAAGTGCACTTTAACACTGGGGAAAACCCCCTTTATATTCTGCACAAGAATATGTTTCAGTATTTTTCTACAGAGAAATTATGATCATTACTACTTTTGATAAAAAGAAATGAGAGGAACAACATATATATTTCTAATTGAAAAAAAAAAAACAAAGCAAAAATGACCAAGTGGACATTTGCTCCCCGTCAGCCATATCAGCTTATGGCTACATTCTCTTTTCTATATATGTATATAGATTTTCTAAGTGTGTGAATATATATATAGACAGAAAAATAGATTATGAAATTTGGTTTTAGCTCCACACAATTTTTTCAGGTTTTTTTCTAACAACTTCTATGAGAATGCATAAACATTATTTATCTAAAAAATAGTTTTCTAAAAATGTACATGCACCAGGGCTTTTTTTTTTTTTTCAGCTCACAATCTGGGATATTTCAAAATAACCAAATGAAGCAAATTACAAACAATTTTGGTTTAGACTGTGCCCTGACAGCCTAATGGCTGTATTTCCAAATACACAATTCAAAACTAAAAATGTTTCAAAAATATCAATGGCAGCTTTTTTGTAGTGCTGAATCTATAATTTAACTTTTGATGGCTATTAGTTTCAATAGGGGAGAAGATTTCTCATTTTGTTTTGTTTTGTTTTTTTTTTTTCTTCCCTAAATAATCCTAGTAAAGACAAATGCAGCAACCAGAGCGAAGTCAGTTGTGTGAAGGAGTTTGGGCCCAGGAACAGAAATGGAATTTTCCTTAACAACACAGTCAGCATGCTTGGAAGCTGATGCATTACAGGAATGATGTTTTCTTCACAACAACTGCTGTTTTACCAGACAGCACACTTGCATGATGCACACAATTTTTACTCTTTCTTATTTCAAAGTTCTGTTGGGACAAATTTTGCCCTTGGATAAGCATGCTCAGGCCCCACTGAAGCCAGGCAGTGGAACTTACAGTCATGTGTCCGAGAGCAGAATTTGTACCCAGTGTTACAAAGAAAGAAAACTGTTTAGTGAATAAATAATGAAGAAAAGGAATTTACAAAACAAACAAGCAAGCATTAAAATATAATTAATTACAAAAAATAAACAAAAACCAAAAAAACCAGAGCCACTTACAGGGCTTGATGGAGTCTTTGGCCAGCCTGGGCTGCTAATGCTATCACTTTCATCTCCATGAAATGAGGAGATGCTAGCAGAGCTTGGGGACATTGGGGAAGGGACTGGCAGGTTGCCTGGGGTTGGGGGCTGAGAAATACCCTGAGAGCTGTAGCTATCCTGTGGTAGAGGAATAAAAAAAAAAAAAAATATGACAAAGGCAGGGCAAACTTTATTAAAAACAAAAAAATACATCCAGTTTAACAGACTGACCAATCTTTATATATAAAATATATATAAACAGAGAGACACATACAGAAAACACACACATATATAAATATATTTTTATATATATATATAAAAGGTATTAAAACAACATAGTTAATTAGTATAATTTGGAAAGTTTGCTGGATGCTTGGGTAGAGTCACTAAGCCACCATGCTTACTTCAAGCTCACATGAAATGCTAAGCATGGGTTTCCCATTATGAAAGAAAGAAACAAAAACAAGCCGTTCACCTTATTTAATCAAATAAGGCAGGAAAGCAAAATATTAAAGTATGTTGCTGCTGCTGAGGTGGCCAAAACAGGAAGCTATAACTGAAGACAGAGAAAAATGGCTGCAAGGATTCAAACCAGGCAAGACCCTTCTTTCCCACCCACCTGGCACAGCCAAATCCCCACGCAACTTTTGGCTTGGGATGCTTTGCCCCCGCAAGTTAAAATGCCGTAAGAACTAGTAACTTTCAGATCCACACAATGAAGAAAAAGAATAAAATAAAAGAAACAAACAAAGGAGATTGCACGTGAATGGAAAGGCATGCAGGAAAGAACAGAAGTGGGCAGGCCAAAACCAGAAGATGAAGGACAACACAGCAGACTTCTGGGGGCGGAACCAACACCACGTGCGGAGGTGGTAAATACCTTTGACTTGCTCTCGGGTTGGGGGGGTCCTTCTTCTTTGCCATCTGCTTTGAGAGGAAGGGGTAGTTTGGACTCACCAGGTGTCATCATATCTGCAAGACCCATAGGTGCTAATCGAAAACAGGAGAAACAGTTAAGCATGACTACGCTTGGCTTTGTAGGACAAAACAAGCGTCCTGCTGCAAGACTGTGGCGCCACGTGAAGGAGAGGTTTTCCCACCTCTGTCCTGTTATTCTAGCATCCGGAAACCTGGAAACCTCCTCAGTTGGGTTGAGGAAATAAAGGAGAATGAACAAGAAGAGAATACAAGCACGATGCAACAACAACCACCACCACTTCACAGAGTAAAATTCGTTCTTTGTGTTGCTTGTGCCCTTCAACTGTCTCTGCATTCGACCACAACATTTTACCACAACATCAGTCTATTTTAATTACTGCAACTCTCCCTTTAGCAAAAGACAAACGTAAATTAAAACAATGCATATTTTGCCTGCCATGTTGAATCCAAGAAAAAAGCTGAATTTTCCAATTCCATCTTTATTAAGATTGGTGTCCAGCAGATAATTCCTGCCCCTACCAACTTCAATATGAATGGCTCAGCCCCTGTGAGTCTTAACTACAGAATTACAAGCAGTAAACCACGCTCTGTTGGAGAACCAGCACTCAGCTTCTTCCTCCTGCCAAAATGAGGTGGGACTACAACGAACACACAAATGTCTTTCTCTGATAATGGCATACAGTTGCTTCCCAGGGGTACAAGGAGTTTAAGGTTTTTTTTTTTATTTGAAGATGCAAGTGCCAAGTATAGTATTATTGCTGCAGAGCTGCTGGGTTCCTGGATTTCTAGAAAGATGCAAGAAGAAACATTCAGATAAACAGAAAACACTGGGCAGAGCAGATGCTAGGAGGTGCCATGACACTGAATCAATGCAAATAACCAGAAAACAGCAGCAAGAACCCAGGTGATTCTTTCCCTGCTGAAAACCATGTGCACAGCATTCGCAAAAGACTGGATTACCTCCCCTTTCTCCCTTTTTAATCCCTCTCATGCCCTTCTTTCAAAGGATATAAGAAAAACACAGGACAGAATAATCTAAAAGGCAATAAAAACATATATCCCAAATGTAAAAATTTTAAGAATCAGTAAGGCATCATTGTCTTTACCAGAGTAGCGTGCCTCTCGCAAAATGACAGTGCTGGCTTGCGCCAGGCAGCAGGCACGATGCAGAGCGAGCCAAAGATAGGAGGGGGAAAAGAAGCTTTAAAAATACTTCACAGATTGCCCACTACAAAATGATTATTGCACATATTCATGTATTACTATGTTTTAGAAAATAATTAGTTTTAATTACAGCAGTGAGAGCATGAGCAGGACTCTAGCGAATACGCTGGCAAGCTTTGCAGTGTTAATTTGCTAATATCTTTAGCATCACTGCAGGTTGAGACTCTGGGTCTGCCAAAAAAACCTACCCAGCCATGTGCCATGTGAGTTTACAACTGTATGCTCAATACTCAGCTTTGAACTGCCAGTGTTTTTCATGGGCACATTTTCTTGTTTTTTCAAAGCACATTTGTAGCCCAATCAAGCCCTTAAAGTCATCACAACACATAAATCATAATTGAGATTTAAAAAAAAAATACTTGCAATACTTCAGACTTTAAGAATTGGAACAAAAAGCCTTTTACAAGTGATGCAGCTGCAGATAAAAATCTATTGGGATCAGCTAAAAATGCTGTTATTTTTATGTATGTGTGTGAAATCTCAACAAAACAGCCAGTCAATACGCTACTGGGAAGTCAGCATCCACTAAGCATTTGATTTGTATGCATTTTGCCCTTATACTCTGTTTGAGGAGCTGGGGCAGCTTGTGACCATTCTCAAGTGAAGCATGGCAGCCTAACACATTTTAGTTTTGAATTCACAATTTAAAAAACCCAGCTATTTTTCTTTCAGAGATTTTATATACAAAATGGTCAAATATATGCCACAGTCTGGTTTCAAACTGCGATGCAGAACTGTTATACAAAATCCATTTTAACAGTTAACACATTTCATGCTGTGAAAGTGCTAAAAAAGATGCCTTGGTTTTAGTTTCAAAGCAAGCAAAGATGACCCTTCCCCTATAAAGCAATTTTAGAGAGGTCAAACAAAGCAAAGTTAATGATCATGCTTCTTCACCAGAATTCTGCATAGCTAAATCCTCTGCTGATATCGCACTTTTATCTAGTTGGCACATCATACTTCTATTACAAAGAATTAAAAAATTGTTTCCACTTCTGGTAGTCCTGTTTCTATCAAAACTCCCTCATGAAATCTCTTTTACAGAGAGGTTTAAGGTAACACCTCATATAAAGGGCTAGTAACTCCAGTCTGCAGATTATCACACATATTCTAACTCCATTAATCACACTTAGAAATGTAAAAATACAGGTTCATTTTGGCATTGGACTATTTCTTGTTGGCACATGCAAATGTAACACAGGAATTGAAGACAGGAATGAAAAAAATAATACAGTTCCCCAAATTCTGTTTCACTTTTTGTTCTAAATTACTAACTTCATCTACGTTCTTTCTTTTTATCTCTAAGAGAAGAACTGCAAGCATTTTACTGGCAAACTTCAAGCTTGTCTATTTTCCCTACAGCTTTTACCAAAGATGTTTCCACAGCTATTTTTCTATCTACTGCTGAAATGCTGTTTCGTAACTTCTTGCACACATACTCTCCAGTGATCTGTGAGAAGACATTCTTTCACTTTTTTTAGCTAAGTGGTACAGCAAGAACATTGTTTTGACCCTTTCTGAGCAGTGAAATGCTGTTATTGTCACGAAACTGCTAAAATAAGACACAGTCTCTTTCTATACAGGTACTAATATTTCAGCGTGTGAAGTGCAGACCAAAGGATAAAACATTGTAGAGAGGAGGATAACAGGGAAATCTTGACTCAAAAATTGTTGTGGCATACTGTGAATAGGTTTCAAGTACTAGCCTCTGGCTTATTATAAGAATTTAAGAGCTAGAATGATTTCAAAAAGCAAGTATAGGTCAAGGTCCTGAATTAACTATTCCACACTGAATTTAATGTACTCAAAGGCAGATATTGACATGAGTAAAACTGCAGCAAAGAATTCTTTTTTGCCAAAGGCTGCTCTACCAGTCCCAGAAGATGACGAAATACTGTAGGAGCAGCAATATACAAACATTGTTTTTCTCTTTATTGCTAGTGCAATAAAAAATCATGCTCTACAAAACAGAATACTCTCTCCTTTGTAAGACATAACCCTAGCACTCTCTCTCTGCAAAATAAAAGAGAAGAAAAAGCAGAAGCAGTGAATGAGTGACTGTGGAGTTGACAAGAGGATCCCCACTGCTTTGATGCCCCAGAAAAAACAGAGGAGGGACAGCAGCACTGCCTAATGTCCTGCCATGAATGATCATCTGTCTCTGGGGAAAAGTGCAGCCCAAGGTGATTGGGGACTGTATCTGAGAGGGATGAGTGGGCCACCGGGGATCTCAGTGCCACACCTCCTTTCTGCTGACCAAGCCTTGTCCAAGGGATGACAACTACAAGCAGTTTGGGATGTGGGTATCTAGAGATGTTTGTTTTACAGGCACACAGTGACCACTGGAGCATCACTTGTTTGGAGTATAGGTGATGGGACACTTCAGCTGCTACCAACTACTGACAACCTGCAGAAAATGGAAATATCCATTAATAGCTTCTATGAAGAAAGATATGCGTTAGAGAAAAAAAAAATGCAACCAAACTGCAAAAGAGAGAAAACTAAATAAAGTTCTAAAAAATATTCCATGTGCATAAATATGATTGCTTTTCCTATCAGAGGTTCATACAAATAAATATGAAGTCAAATATATAGAATATATATAAGCTAAGTGTTATATCTATTTTTACTGTTAAAGACCATCCATTTAATTCCTCTACTGCAAATATTTTTTTCCCAAAATTTCACATTGTGTGTAAAGTATTATGATGTTGAAAATTAATTGGGAATAATAATACCCAGAAAAAAGAAGATTTCAGTAGGACAGAGGTAGTGAAATTAGGACAGTATCCTTGTGGCAGTAAGAAGATTAATGCCTTTCTCTTGGTTTGTTCACCTCCAGAGGTAGCAGAGATTGTGAATGCCAGTTTCTGTGCAGGAAGAATATGGAAACCTGTGAGATATAAACTTCATATTGCTGCTTTTTAAATATAATTTTCACTGGAATTAACAAGGCCCACAGCATGAGCTATGTTGGAAGTTGCAAGTTTCCTGTTTGTTATATGCATTTTTAAAGCTGGAATTTGAAAAATAGGGTAAAAAAGTCTAAAATACATATGGGAAATGTGAACTCATATAGTAAAAGAACAGTGAAGGCTATACAATTTTTCTGAATGGCAGTTTGTTCCATAATTGTGAAGGGATTCTGGCACCTTTTTTCCTGAAGCCTTTGTTATTGTTATGGATAGAATACTCTATTAGAAGAATCCGTCTTCTTTGATCTCATAATTTCTGTGTTCCTAAACCACTCTTTATCAGCAGAAGCTGGTGATCTGCTGTTTGATCCACAGTCACTGTTGAAGTATCAGAATGTGTAACTGCAGCAGATTTTCCTTTCAATTGTGACGTTAATTAACAAAAACTAAAGAAAAAAGGATCAACTGGTAATAAGGAGCTATAAATACTACTAAAAATGGGTGGCAAAACCAGTGTTAGACATAGCTGTACCGAAGCTCCAAAACCATATGAAAACAATTCCATCAGTATCAGCAACCTTCTCCTATTTTAGAGTAAAATCTAAAGTAAATTTGATTAAAATGAATATAAACAAGACCTATCTTCCTCCATCGTAACAGGCAACACAGCTGCACTCTCCAAAACTCAGACAACCAAGAAACTACCTTCTCCTTATTGCTTATCTTATGTTTCCAATGGCCTCTTAACTGAAACCACAGTTGTTCATGCTCAGTGTGTGTGAGCAAGTTGACTACTTCCCTCACTTCACTCCAACAGCAGACACTCAGTAGCATTTGGTTTTGGCCCTACATATTGACTGAACCCTGGTTTATCTGACAGATGTGTGTTTTTACACTAGTAGGGCAGGGAGGAAGGGGAAGCTCAAGAGCCAGATAGCTGAACTGGTCTTCCTACAACAGAAAATCCTGTTTTCAAGCCCATAAATAGGTATCACCTCTAGGTTCTCCACCTCATCAAAGGCAGGGCCAGAGCTGACTCTGAAGTGCTCCCACCAGCTCAAGGAAATATCATTAAAAACACTGTATTCACACTTCTCTTAAGCTTTTTTTTTTTTAATCCAAGCAGAAGAATGAGTCAAGATAGGAGGAAATTAAGCATTCCCACTGCATTTGCCCTCAGCAGTTCATTCACACCTAATTTTCTCCTTTGGTGTTGTGTGTGTCCATCTCCTGCCCAACAGCGTCTCTAGGAGGCCAGCTCTGTAAAGCATTCTAGATGTGTGTCTGCTCCCAAACAGACTAAAAAAGGTGCACTGAACTCCTCTACTTCATCTCATACTTACTTTCCATTGGGTAATCTCTGAATTAATAAAACTGGAACAAAAGAAAACCTCACAAATGCACTGGCAGAAAAAAACCTGATAAATGTTTAAATTATTAAAAATCCAATATTTCAGAATGCATAACACAATAAAAAGAGTATGACTACCCCATACAAAAGACTGCTAGGATAAATGGTCTTGCATTGAACAGATTTCCACTGTATGAAATAACGAATGGCTGAATTATCTGAACAAAAAAACCCTCTGTGAATCTTCCTTTAAACTGGTTATTCCTTAGGAATACATAAATCTTCTTAGGCAGGGCACTCTGCCATCTGTTTGCTGTTGGTTATTTTTGCAGCTCTGGGGGCCAACAGAAAAGGGGGAAAAATTACTTCTGCTAATAGCAAAACAGAATTTATAGCACAGTTTCAATGCTCAGAAGTAATTTTATTTCAGCAAGCCAGACAAAACACATAACTACACAAACAAAACATAATATTACCTGGGACAGCTCTGGTGGGGAAAAAGCAAGCTATTATCTAATGGTCTTTTCAATAGCTTGTCCCTCTTCATCCAGACAGTGTAGTGTGCTGTCTGGACTAACCAATACCTTCCAGGCCAGGACTGGAAAAAGCCTTTTTTTTTTTTTTTTTTTTTAAATCTTACTGATTAGCAGCTTCCTTTCTGTTTCTTCTGCTAACCAAAATGGTAACATAAGGTTCTTGAAATAGAAAACACTGTTCAATGTCTCAGCAGCTCCTATGTAGAGGAGAGAAATTCTCCTGACATACTAGACACTAGCATCTCATAGTGGACATTTTCTTCCAAAGAAGCAGGAACATATGAAATTGACAGGGAGAAAAGATAGGGAAAGATGAAGGAATTAAACAGGCTAAGAGGGGGAAGAGAAAAAGATACCAAAAATCAGGCTCTTGGTAAGACACAATTTAGGTAGTAGGTAATTTCTAAAGAAATGAACGAAAATAGAAACAAAACCAACTAAGAAACAACATCATATTACCTTAGCAAAACCTATTCAGCTTTCAGAAAAACTTCAAAAGCCCCAACATTTCTAAAAGGGATAATGTAATCAGTAAAGCATGCACAGAAACTCCATGACTGGAATAAGTATTTGGGAGCATCCACTTCAGAGTCATTGAAACTCCATCCAAACATACCCCAATCAAAGAATTGATCTTTGCTGAAGTATCTTGAACAAGGACAATTATTAGGAGGTCAAGCTGAACACAGACCATAAAACCCATTTGTGCAGAATTATATTCCCCTGTCATAGCCACACACAAAGCTGCAAGAAATTCTGAACCCATAAGTCACGATATGAAGGATAAATCCAGGAGCTACACTGAATATGCTTTTTTTTTTGCAAAAAGAAGTTATGATAAAATTTTATGTATTTACAAATTCATAAATATTTAAATAAGTAAATGTGGACACCCTATCTGAATTTTGGAAACAGTAAATATGATCTATGTTTTCCAAATAGAATAATTATGTTAAGTGCTCAACTTAGCATCTTTGAGTCAGAGGGGGTGCACATCTCTTATTTTAAATGACTACCATGTTAAATACCTGAAATTGCAACCTTAGGAAGTAAGACACTGAAAAACAACAGCAGCCTCTTAAAAGATGAGGTTATTCTCCTTCCCTCTCTTGCAGACACATACACACAAATATACATACACTTGCTAGTCAACACCTACGTCAAACTGAGTCCGAGTGATGCTGGAACTGTTCAAAACATTGTACTCATCTATGTGCTGTGCAGAAGGACTTAATGAAAAATGTATGAGTTACTGTACAAAAAAAAAACGCAAGTACATTAGCCTAGTTTCAAATCACTCCAAACTACCCAACAGGGGTAAATCAAATGAAGAAGGATGTTCCTCTGCTGCCAGCCCAGGGCTGCTATTGAGCAGGTTTATGGAGGAAGGTCACTGCTGGAAGGTTACTCACCATTACCTGTTGAACTGTTCACCATGTTAGGTGCCATGCTGTAAGGAGGAGCCTGCGGGTTCATCAAGCCAGAGCTGTTGTTCATCGGCTGAGTGTAGGAAGAGCTGGATCCCATAATGCTGCTCTGATTCATGGAAGGAAAATTGCCTTGCCTAGAAGAGGAAAGCACACATACAATGTCTCATGTACCTCATTGCTGAAGATGCTGTGGTTTGTCACAGAGTACATCACCTATTGTTAGTAAGGAGAAAGCACACAATTAGTTCGTTTTACCTACATGGGGAGCTTTGAATTAGTCTTGAGCTAGTTACATATATCTAAGATAGAATTGGACTGTAATTTCAAAAGAGGTATACAGTGTCTTTTTATGTCACTACCAATCAGCAGAAAAATACAACTCACATTATACACCCTGTGAGTGACAGCAATGTGATCAGCAGTCAAAATTAGAACGCAGCGTTGGCATAAAAAACAATCTAGTGCATTGCCATTCTGACCATGTAATACCAATCCTCACCTGCCAGAGCTTAATGAACAGTGAAATGACCAGAACAAAAACGGGGACCATAGACTTAGTTTCTGATTTCTGCATCTGATGTTATTGCATTGAACAGTGTTCACCTGTACATGCCATCTATGTCCAAACTTTAAAAAAAATTATGTACATGCTACACTTTGTTGAAACAAGAAACCTCAGCAGAACTATTTTGCTTTTGAAAATTACTCAGATATTGGTATCACGCTTTTTATAACTGAGTCTTAAATTTGTCTCAAAAACTGCCCTAAGTGAAGCCCTTACATAATTCTTCACATGTTCAGGTTCTCCACATGTTCAGATTAAATATTTTTAAAGACTAAAACTTATCTGCTTTTAAGCTCTCAAAAGTAGTTAAGCATGTTTGGTACTTGATTTGTCAAACTCTATAGATAAATTGAGGCACAAGGAAGAAAATAATCCAATCCAAGTAAGCACAATAGCCCAATGTAATGCATTATTCAACTTCAAAAATAACCTTCTATTCTTTAAATCCACAAAACAATCACCTACCTTTTCTTGGTATACTTGAAGACTGCACGTATTATCATATGTATATGGGTAACACTTACATATATAAAATCATATATATAAATAAAGACACATGGAAAAAAGATTGACTTGTATATTCATGGACTATATAGGAAAATACAAAACTCAGACCTTTTTCTTCAGTGTGCCCCCTGTAAATTTATGCTGTTTTTCCAAATAAAAGAAACAATAAAGCAACCACCCCTTTACATTGCTTTAGTAACTGTCAACTTCTGTTTCCTTACAAAAAATGAAGCATTTTAATTTTGTCCTACAGGCAAGGAAAGCTGAATGTCTGGATAACAAGATGAGAGTTTTGGTACAAAATCCATTTTTAATTAATATACACTATTCAAATGAAAAAAGACAACCCCTAAATCAAGAACCCTGAGCAACTTCAGTGGTTTCTTGTCTTCTCCAAACTCGTAGCAGATTCTTAACACAATTGGTAGAAGCAGATTTCTCTTCTGGGAGGTACAGGAGGAAGACCATTAAAGCACTATTTGGCCTAATTTTTCTTGACACATTGTGAATTTCTTCAAAGGAAAAGAGAATGTGTTATCTAAATAAAGCATCTTTTTCCAAGTCAGTTTTGTCCTTTGCTCTCTGAAGACAAAATTTTCTTCGCTCCTGCAAAGAGGCAAAGGCTTTCTTTTGATATGAAGGAGATAACTGCCATACAATGTCATTTCCCAGATGAAGCTTGCAACGAGAAGTGGAGGGAAAAGATTTAAAATGCACAGTGGTGCAATGCTCCAAGGGAAAATTACAAAGGGAAAAGAGTAGAGCAGAGCCATTTGGCAACAACTTTAAATGATTTCAGTCACACAGTCAAGCTTTTCTTATGTAAATACTGTATCTTAAACATACTCACTCCTCTTTTTTAGCTGAAAATTGCTATATTTCAACCAATGCAGTTAACAGAATTTTTTTTTCTATCCTAGATAAGCAAGATCCTTTCTGTTACTGGGGAAAGTTACTGGTGAAGATGAAAAAAATATGCAAGTGTATTTTTACACTTTAAAAAGAAGTAGTAGATTTTGAGAGGTTCTTTTACGGAGTAAGGCTAGGATTCTAGAAAAGGCAAGTCTCTCCAGGTATCTATCTCTTTAATGTCGTTCTTTCACTTTAAAAATACACAGGAGACATACACCTTGCAGGTAAACTGAAATTGGCCCTTACCTACTAATATTTCAATACTATTACTTCCTACAGCATGTGTATCTTCTCAGCTGTGGGGCTGTTCATTGTCTCAAATTGAGGTACAACCTATTTCATGTTACCCACTATGGACATCAATCTCAATTGCAGCTCATGAAAGCATACTGCTGTACAACAGCTTTAAATCAAAAAGTAGGAAACTATTTCCAGTTTGGACGGAGAGTGGAAATTAAATAAAAAGAATATACTAGCTTTGGCCAGGACATCAAGAAAACAACTGAAGTCTAAAAAAATTGCTTCTGTACCCAGAAGAACCTGAATGGCAGAACTTAATTCTGAAATTTCATCTGGCAAGGCAATACCTTTCCCTTTCATTCTCCTATGTAATGCTGCACTTGGAACGGACACAGCTCTCCATTTCTGGAAAGAGCCCAGCAAGTGAAAAGACTCAGCACCGTCCCTGGCAGGACTTTGTCCTTTCCCGGCCCCCTATCAAAGCCCCGAGCGCAGCATGCGTGAGCTAATTCAGTAACACTGAAAGGCCATCCTGTCAGAGTAAATGCTATTCTATCCTGAGACTGGGTGCACTGAGCAGTACAGAGCTCCTCCACATATTATTTTGCTCTATGATGGCTTGGAATGGAAAGTTTCTTTAGGGAGAAATAATCAGGTATTACTTCAGCCTTTAATTCTCACTCCACAGTGGGCCTCCTTTGAGTAAAGACTGCCGACTGTGACAAATTGTGCTGCATCAGTGCTATAATACGAAGTGGAGTCCATTAAGAACTGAGCTGAGATCACCAAACTCATTTTGATTAACCTCTAGGTCACTAAACACTTATAAATATGTTACACAGCAGCTGCTAAACATATTTATATATGCTTAAGGTCACAGCATCATCTGTTGGTTGTTGGAGTTAAGTCAAAAATCTTATGTTTCCTTCTGTGCTGCTTTTAGTAAAGGCATATCCAACATACTACAGTCCCAGACTCTCTCCTACATCTCCCAATTCTCTCCTCCATTTTTCTGGGATGCTGAATAAAAATCAAGCCTTTTAAAACCAGTCTGTTGTACATGTAGTGACATCTAATGGCAAAAATTCAACTGGCTGGCTATGAATTCTCTAGCAGAACAAACCCAGCTAAGTATACAGTTTTACAGTATTTGCCACATAAACACCAAGGGCTGGGTTGCTTAGGGATGATGCAATTAGGAATAATAGGAAGAAATTAAGAAAAGAAACACTTATATTGAGTATAATGAAAAGATCTCTTCATGGTGAGATACAGTTACCCTCCAAGGGAATGAAGGAAACCTCAGTACTTAACACTTCTCCATGCAAGCAACATGTTAGAATATGTATTGGTCAGAGGATCTGCATTGCATGTGAACTATAATACCTGCTCTTGCAATACCTTGATCTCAGATCAAGTATTTTCCCCCATTTAGAAGAAAAAGCAGCCAGGCCAATAAAAATTTAGGATCAAGCTATCAATTTAAACACAATTTCTAAGCCTACAGTTTTTTTTTTCTGCTCCACTGCTACAAGCACATCTTCTAGAATTCAGCAAATGTAAGAGAGCAAAAGTAGGAACAGGGGAATCAGGGAATCTGCTTGCTTTCTGTGGTTTATTTACTCTGTTGACAATTTAGCAATGCATAATGCCAGAGCCAGTTGTTATGCTTGAGGAAAGGGATGCCACCTCAGGGGACCTAGACAAGTTGGAGGAATGTGCTGATAAGAACCTTATGAAAGTCAGCAGGGACAAGTGCAAGGTCCTGCACCTGGGAAGGACGAGCCCCCTGCAGTGGTGCCAGCTGGGACTTGACTAGAGGGAGCCGCTTCGCTGAAAAGTCCCTGGGCATCTTGGCAGACAGAGCTGAGCAAGAGCCAGCAGGCTGCCCTGGCAGCAGAGAGGGCCAACAACATCCTGGGCTGTGTGACAAGGTGCAGAGCTGGGAGATGGAAGAAACTGATCATCCCCTCCTTCCTCAGCACTCACTGGACTCCATCTAGAGTATCACGTTCAGTTTTGGATCCCCCAGTAAAAAAAAGATGACGATAAAACTGAATGAGTTTAGCAGAGGACCCCTTAGACAGCCAGGGCTTGAGCACTCACCCTGGAGGGGTTGAAGGATGAGGGCTCATTCAGCCTGGGGCACAGACAGCTGTTGAGAGGAACCTACAACAGCCCTTTAGCACCTAAAAGGTAGTCAGCAAGATGAAGCTGGCCTTTTCCCAGTGGGCACACTGGGGGGATGAGACACACTGGGCAAGAGTTAGAGCATGTTAAGTTCAGACTGGATGCAAGGAAACCATTTTCCCAGTGGAAACAGTGAGAGACTAGATCCAGTGGCCCAGAGGGGTTGGGCAACCTCTGTCTTCGGAGGTTTTGAAGACCTAACAGGCTAACGCCCTGAGCTCTAAACTGAACCTGATGAGGAGAAAGTTGGACTAAACATTCCTCTCGAATGTTCCTTTCCAACTTGAATGATCCTATGATGTTAGCTTGTCAGCTTCACTGTGCTGTTGACAGTCAGGTGTACTACTGGGTCCAAAATACAGCTGCTCAAATTCAAACCATTCCATTTTAAGAAGACCCTCTTCGGCTCTTTTGTTTTTCTTCATTTGCAATCTACCCAAAGCTTAATCTGCACTTAATCTCTTTTCTCTGCAAAACAAGTAGCATCAGATCTAATTGTGTCTTCTGAGCTAATGCAGAAGTCCACGTACTTAAAAAGAGGAGTTGACATACAAGATCTGGTCATTGTTAAAAAGCAGAACAAAGAAATTGTAAGATCAGCACTGACAATACACAGGAGCACATGAGTGATCTCAGCTGCTGAACAATCTCTTACACTGAGAAGTCTTTCTTTAATTGGACCTGAAACCCTCTGTAAGTTTATGTGTTGTCTGCAGCTGTTACACGTAAGTCACTCTACAGTCCTTGCCCTTCATACTTGCCAGTGTCGGGTTTGGTACCTCCTCAGTTTTGTCACCTGATACAAAATTTTTGATGTCATCTTCCTTCTTTCTTCTTATTGAACAAACACGAATTAACTACAAAATTGAGTTCAGATGTACATGTGGTTTAGCTACAGACAATGACAGAAGTGGATTATGCTTCTCAGCAAGGCAAGAAACAACTTTTCATATGGAATCATGTCAAAGCTCAGGTTTCTCCTGTGTACAGAGAGATCAAGTTCTATAACTTTCTGTGGATTTCCTAAGGGGCATCTTTGTGCTCTTCTCTCAATCTGCAACACTGAAGCAAAGCCCTTCATGCAATCAGAAAAAGTGATCCAGCTTCTGTAATGAGCCCCATGGCAGTCTGAGCCTCGGGGGTGAGTCCAACATGAAAATGTGTAGGGAACAGAAGAAAGTTTCAGAGATAGAGAGTCTAGAAGCGATGGAGGTGAGGAGACTTTGGGATATAAAAGATGGAAATGAAGGAGATAGTAGATGGAAATTAGGTCGAAAAAGGCTTGGGAGCATCCTTACTAGCTGACAAAGGTTTCTAGGGCCATGAGGATGATGGGTGCGCAGGAAGAGGGAGATGAAACAGGGATGCAGGAGGAGCAGGGAGAACCATATGGAATGTTGCTACTCCCAGGGTAAAACGAGGTTATAGTCCCTCTAGCACAAGTGAAGCCTCTCAGCCAGATATGCCTGAAGGAAGGCAGAGATCCTTCCAAAGGGAAGCTTCCAAATCAGGGTGCTACCAGAAATGTGCCTTCCCTCAGCTCCTCAGCTCGTGTACCCTGCCCTGAGGCGGGGCCAGGCTCTGAGGCAGCCACCTTGGCCAAATGCTGGGTGAGCCCAGTACAACTGCTTGGCACAGCAGGGTGAAGCTGAAGGAGCAGTGCTACAGGGACAAGAGCAGAGATGGGACACACAGCCCAGGTAGGGAGAGATGGCACTGAGTCCCACTGCACAAACGCTGGGGGTCAGAAACTCACGTCAGTTCTTCATTAGGCACTTCCTGACACTTGCCACAGCACTCACGTAATGTAGGGATTTCTCCCAGTTATCCTGCCCTAGGTACTGGACCTGAAAAATCATGCTGTTACTGTGACCTGGACACCTGAGGAATTGGCTGGTGAAAAAAAAATGGCCCACAAGTTTGCCATTTCTGCTCCAGATCTTTAACCTACATCAGTTTTGCACTGCAGCACCTCAGGGGAGTAATTTGTGTAAACATTTTAAAAGGAACATTTTTTCTTTTAATGCTGACACACTGCTAAGGTGGCTACTTGATTACAAACTGTGAAAATGACTGCGTTAGGCTGCACTCACAAATCACAGTGTACTGACCAAATTGCCCTGTGCTTATCTGTGCCAGGTCTGCAGCATGACAATATTTCCTCTCTCTTTTAAATGTCAAACTATGATTTGGGGGGTTGTTATTTAAACACACTGACCTACACAATAACCAGAAGTACTTTATTTAAATCTGTCTTGAGCTGGGACTAGCCTTAAGCGCTTATAATCTGTCACACTTTGACACCAAATGGGTTATTATAATGAGAGTAATTCAGGAGTGAGACCTGTGAATGCTTTCTCCCTGGAGAATTTACACATAAACATGCGCAGGCAGATACATATGCTCTTTTGTTATGGATTTTCCTTTTTGCTACATTATGGGCTTCCTTGGAGAAGTGAAACCATTTCTGTTGTCAGCGGATATGGGAGAACTGAAGGAGGGAGAAGAGTGCAAGGGAAAATAAATCCCAACATTGCTCACTTTGTTCTGACTGGACCTTCATAGCTTTCTTAGCAAAGGCAAAGACACAGGAAACCTGAATATTGGCTTGAGCAGCTATAAAATGGCATTGAAGGCAGTTTCCATGTGAATAAAGTAAACAAATTAATATCACTATATCTGAAAGCAAAGTACCTTCTTCTAGTCAGCTGCTACTATAAGTATACTAACCTGGACTTACATGTCTTCTTCTGTTCAGTGGGGAAGCTCACCAATTGCAGTAATAAAATTCCAGAAAAGCAAGCACAAAAGCTGTGATATGACAGGTGTTAGGTCTGCCGCAAGACTTTCCCCCAATTTTTAAGGTTAAAAAGAAGAAAATTTTACACTTGTGCATGTGTACATGTGTGAAAAGGGGAGGCCAAAGCTCTGAAATGCACTGACACTGACAAAGCACTGGGAAACCAAAAAGCATCCAGCTTTGAAGTGAGGTGTGGACGTGTGTATGTGTGTCTGCTGACATGAGGCACATAGAATTAAAACAAAACTGTTCTTCTCAACAATTAGGCCTAAAAAGGACAAATAATTTTCTAGCATCATAATTATGTGATAGTGCAAATCACCTTGCAATCCAATGCAGTTGAACTGAGTACACTGCCTGTTTTCTTTGTCCAGCTGATCCAAAGATTACTGTGAAAGATACTTTTAAGAAGCGTAACGGAAATAGCCTTTCTAAATATATTATTTTTTTGCTGATTACACAGATACTTGTGCCTTTAGCACCATCTCCATTACTTAGATTTCACTAAGAAACCACCAAGGACAGGGGAGAAACTTAAAAATTCCTACCACACTGAGTCAACGCTGAGCCATTCAGAAAAGCAGTCACAAAAACTTATTGTTTGCTTACAAGCTATTGTCCTCACATTAAGTGTTCTTCCAGTGAAAACGTCTGCCCAATGGGCTACCTACTTGGTAGTCATTTAAAGCTCAACAAAACAGGAGTGTCACACCACACTGATCTCTGAGCAACATAAGAGGCACACGTAATTCACAAGTAATGATGCTAATAACAACACAACTGCCCAACATTTGTACAGCTGAATGCATGCTGGGATCAGAATAAATCTGCCTACCCCATTTTACAGATGATTAAAACTGAGGAAGAGACCCAAGATTAATAATGGTCTACAATATGAGCAAAAGAATAACAAAGTAGTTGAATACAGTGAGGAAAACATGGCACAGGTCCACAAAAAAAAAATCCTTAATTTTATTTGATCCTAATGACAGAGGGTGTGTGACTGAAAAACATTTAGTGATAGTGAAATGCTGTATGGTTTTGTTTCTTTGTTTGTTCTTAGGTTGCAGACATTTGATTTTCTTCTTATGAAGTTCCTGTTGTGTTAATTAAAGTGGTTGTGGTCTGAATTTCATGGTGACCACAGCATTTGGTCACCAGTCTTCAAACCCACAGGGAACCCCTGAAATGACTTTATTGCACAGCATTCTTACATGTGCAGCAACATCTCCCTATCTGAATCTATTTGTGTAAGAACAAACTAAGCTCTTGGTACTCTGTGCAACCTGTACTGCATAAATACAACATAATGCTGTGTGACAGAAAACACAGAACGACTGAAAAATGGGCCAAGTCAAATGGCTTGCAATCCCACCGAAGCTCTCTCTTAGTGACCTCTGCCTACTTCCCCACAGCGTGGATTCGTACAGCAACTCTAACAGCAACTGCTTGCACAACTGTGCCCACCAGACATGGTATTTGAGCATTGAGAAGGTACATTTCTTAGCCCAAGTGGAGTGTGTGATCCATAAAAGAGGGCTGCTTTAATATGTCCAGCAAACAGGAGCATGTGTGAACTGGGTTTATAGGGGAAAAAAAGAAATTTGCCCTGTATGGCATGATGCTGTCAGTCTGAACCAGAATGTCAAGAAGGGTGATTTAGCCTGGTGTGACTTGATATCAAAATGGGAATGACTCATATGACTCTTACTATGCACCTTCTATTTTTGTGCATGTTTATAAATAGCTGTACTAAAAAGCTGGAATGCCCTATGAACTCTCTCCCAGAAAGATTACTTGAAAGTGGTAAGAGTCTGTTTCCAGCACATGAACAGCCAGAAGGTCACCAAAGTGTGGTGCTACAAAGCTACAGGAAACTAAGGACACACTGTGTATTTCACTAACTCAGTTCACTCTGGTAGGACACTGTCTTGGGAGAGGCTTGACCCCTGAGCTCCCTTGTCTTCCACCTGGGGATGCTGCCTCTCAGCACCTTCTTACCATGTTCTGTCACATCCTCACACTGCTTTTGAGCACCATGGAGTGCACTGTGCTAGCAACCAACCGAAAATCTAATAAAATCCTGATTGTTTCATGCCAGCTCTTCAGTGTATTTTCTCATAGTAAAATGTCATCTGGCTGACAGCAGCACACTGAATGCAACTGTGCATGTGCAGCAGCATGGAGAGGAAGCTCTCCAAAGGGATTTCCCAGCAGACACATTTTCACTTACCTATCTTTGCCCAATGGCCTGAAGCAGTTATATGTTTATTGATATTATTACCAGCTCTGTTACCATCAGTCTCGGCTCTTTGGCACACTGGACAGTTTCACGAGAGCAATGTGGTGCATGTGTCAGCATGCTTTCAGCTGCCTCTTTTTTTCATCTTTGTCTCAAAAGATGCCTGAAACCTACTGTGACAACTACATCAGGTATTTAACGTGTTAGTAAGATTTCCAGCCATCATTAAAAAAAATCTCATTGCTGTTAGGTCATTATTTAATGTGATTCTTACAAGGCTACTTTTATGTCCAGCCAGAACCAGTGCTCCCATCTAAACTTATCAATGAAGTGATTCCCACTCATAATTCCCAGGTAGCATTGCTAAAAAAAAATTACTTGTTTCTTTTTCTCTCAAATACCACCCCCATAAAAGAACCTAATTCCTTAAACCCCCTTTAAAACCTGAAACCCTCCTACCATTTTTTATGTCTCTCCCTTGCTGTCACAAAAATCTTAGGCCGTTCAATCACAGTCTTGTACTTGCACAGTGTATGTGCCAAATCACACACAGCAGTCACAGAATTAGCTTTCTTCATGAGTCCCATTAAACAGATGGCTATTCTCCTGTTTTGTTTTGGCTTTTATTTTTCTAACCACTTCTGTGATTTAAACTAGTAGATCTTCTGACAGACTGTGAAAACTGTTTCCTCCGCTGAAATATTTTTGTCACCCAAGAAAGAGTACTCAATTTCAGGTCCTCTCTTATTTCTTAACTTTATACAATATCAATTAACCAAGTACTGCATTCTTAATGTCCTAAAGATCACATTTTAAGGTACAAAATTTCTAAGTAATGTCTGACTCTGAGGCAGAATGTTAATAAACTACACAAAGTCCTACACTGCAATTTTGTTTCAAAATAATAAAATATTCAAAAATAATTAGTATTTCTACCGAGGGCAATGAATCTCCTGAACAACCAAATCAAGCCAAAAACAATCTTGACACAAAAATAATCAAATTAGGAGTGTCTCTGAGGTGAGTGAAAATTCTCATTCATGACTAAAAATCATCCTTCTTTCTCAACACACTCCTGCTTTCACAATTTAAGAATGGTTACTCTCTGCAAGAGGAAAAGAGTAGGACTCTTGAGGTCTGTGGTTAATCTCTAATGGCATGAACAGCATACAGCAGTCTACTTGATTGATGAGTCCAAAAAAGAAAAAAATGTCTCCCCAAATAATGGGTTGCCTGCAAGAGCTCTGCAGCATGGTGACAACCAGGGCTCCAAAATGATGGATTTACCTTTTAGTAAAACAAAATTCCAGATAAAAATATATTTCTCTTAGTCTCCCACAAGAAATGGCTTTGGTTAGCTCAGCATGTAAAGTTTGTTCCAATCCTTACATGATTCTATCAGCAATTTTGAGCTGATCCATAAAATGCATCTCCATTTAAATAAAATAATCACAGAAGATTTCTGGCTTTCCCCTTACAATAATAAATACATATATGCTGAGCTGTACTTCCTCCCTCCTAATACATTATAGAAAAAAGCTATACATTATTGCGCTTTGAAAAGAAAAACACAAGGAAAATAAAAACATCAAAACATCAAAAAATCAGCTTGATACAAATGACTATTTCTCATGAAGAGGGAAGAAGCATGAGTCCTTTACAAGAGAAATATGTCAATACTGGTTAGTAGCTTTCTTAGAAATTACAGTTACAGTAAGCATTAGTACTTGGACTTTTAACCCCACCAATTACACAGAAACCTGGTGTGGGGAGAACATAATCCAGCTGTTATTGAATCCCAACCAGCCTCGGGTGGAGCCAGCACGGGAGCTATTTGGGGTGCACAGAGACACTGCAGCCATTTAGGCCAAGAAGCAAAACCACTCCACCCTGCTGAAACTACAAGTGGACTTTATTTTGGAAGCCAAATGTAGTTTCATGGACTGAAAGCACCGCCTGGATATTTAAACAGCACTGATCCAAAGCAAAGTGGGGCTCGTTTCAGGGTGATGCGTCAGGATCTCTACAGGAAATCTGTGAATGTTTGCAGGAGCAGAGAAGAGGGGAAATGACCAGACAGGCTGAGCGTGGAGAACTGTGAATGGTCTGAATTGGAACACGAGTAACTCCTTCCGTGTGACTGAATGTTAAATAAAAGACCCGGCAGAAAGAGCCGTTCTTGCCAGGGGCTTATTTCAAAGGCAACAGATAACGCACGGCACTGGCTCCAATTATGGCTACCAGTCCTATCTCAGCCTAGTTTACTTTGGGGATTTCACAGCTGGCAGCCTTTCATCTAGAAGTAGCCTGGTTTGAATAAGCAAAGAAACGTGAATGAGTACTTAACCTTCCTGCACTCCACCGAACTTCCCAGCAGAGAAGAACAGCACCTCCAAGCTTAAGGGGAAAAGGGAAAACAATGGAAAATATATACTCTCTCCAGGGATTAAAGACGGTAAGTTTTACTGGAGCACTTCAAGACTTCTGCTACGAAACTGCAGCTTTCAAAATCACAATTAGAATTTGAAACCCAAGTTTCAAGATCAAAAGGGCCAGACTGAAAAATATTGCACAAAACCGACAGGCTCTGCAATGTAAAACACCTAAAAGAATTCCGGGTTTTATTTATATTATTATTCTTTTTAAAAAATTTATTCCCCATTTCCACCTCCTTCTTTTTCCTTTTGACATTTTAATGCACAATGTCCATTACTGTATTTCCTCACCAGTACCTTCTAGTCCATCAGCAGTGCTGCATTACCCTGCTGTTGGAGAAAATAATATAGAAAAAGTGCTTTGCTGGCACCAGCAACATGGATTATGAATTATACATACATAGCAGGAGAGAAATGCTGATGGAAGGTTAGTCTGTCTGTATGTGTGCAATTGTGCATGTGCGTGCATATACCTAAAGACTAACAAGAAGACATCTAGAATGCACTTTTTGAAGTAAATTACACTAATCGTGTTTCTCTGTACAACAGAAATTCCCTAATATCAGTACAACTTCTCTAGATCAATTTTATGACTGATTTAAAACTTACCTAAATTCTTCTGATCAGACTACAACAAGGCTGTGATATCTAACCAGTTGCTAAGCAATTTAGAACCAGAATCACATTCTAGAATGCCTAGAAGTATGTCAAAGGCGTGCAACATCACACATTACTGTAGAGACTGAATACCATTTCTCAGGTGGCATGAGGATCAACAGATAATAATGTAAATATCCACCTCAATTTAGCAACCCAATGGCCAGGATTTAAAATGGCCAGAGGTTGCAAATAGCAAAGCTGGTTCCCAATTCCTCAGTTTAATAAACCACTATGTCTAAATCGTCTCCTCTAAAATCAATGTCACAGAATTCTAAATTCATTCAATCTATAAAAGAAAAATTGCTTTAATTTACGAAATTGCAACGTGCAATCCTGAGAATCATACTAAGGCACATTGAGGTCAAAGGGGCTGCCTTCAAAGATAGGATTGCTCCTCATGTACGCACATCGAAACTCATTTTATTGTAATTAGTACAGGTATTGATAACTGTAGTTGCACCAGCAAAAGGCTCATTTTAGCATCCAGTTGGATGCCCATTTTACAGCCAGCTAGCACTGAATTGCATCTTGTAAGGCCACGCTACTAACAGCACGCAAGCCAGATATTTTGCAACTATGTTTTTATCTTTCCATATACTACAGTCACACTTTCAACTGCTAAGAAGACATGCTCAGAATGGCACTCACTGTTAGCACAAGAGATGCTGAAAGTGATAATGACAAGCATCAGCTTTAAAGACGTCTGTTGGCTTCAGGTGTCAACATTATAATCAATTTTTAAAAATTGTTCACTGGGAACTTGCTGTAGGAAGCAAAAGCTCACAGAAAGTGCACACATAGTCCTGCAAAAGTTCAAGCTGTGTATCTATAAACTGAGGAACTCAAAACTGGCTGGTACTAGAAGGTATTGGCTAAATTTGCTGACTTTCACATCAACAGGAAAACACTATTTAACTTGCTTAAAATTGTTTTTACTGAAGGCTTACTGTGTTGCAGGTTTGTACACACAGGAATATTTATCTATCACTGTAATACATGTACTGTTCTAAGAACCACAGAGTGATAAAAGCCTTCATCTTTTGAAGCCACCTGGTCCTTGAAGGCCTCCTCCAGGTTCTAGTCTCCAGCAGCAGAACCAGCCCTTGGGGTCTCAGTCAATGTCAACCTAAGTTATGAAGAGTCTTTTCTGCCATGGATATAGAAGGTCTTCAACATACAGTCCTCACCAGTCAATGGTTATGCTGAGACCAAGAGAAAAGATATATAAAAACGAAAACACTGTTTTGTAGTTCCTTCACACTCTCTTCCTGAAAATAAAGTGAAAATAAATACAGGGTACTAGAGAGTTATTTAACATTGCCTGCTGTGAACTTTTACTCAGAGCAAGCTTGAACACCCTGGGTAGTGTGAAACAATGAAGAGGTCTTAAAAACACCTTTCTTTTCTTTAGCCTGACATGCTAGTTATCATTTGGGAAACACTGGCCTGCATGCACAAGACAGGCTAGCACATAGTCAGATTTTAGGTTACAGGGATGGTATTATGTAGCTGTAGAAATGAATTTAAGCTTAATATAAAGCAGGCCTCAAGATGAGGTCAAAGGCTAAATCAAATGGTGTAGACCTAGTATCTTCCACAGCCACCACTTTCATTTATATGATTTTTATCTTCTCTAATGAAAAGGGT
Organism: Climacteris rufus; assembly: GCA_013398175.1. Lineage (NCBI taxonomy): Eukaryota > Metazoa > Chordata > Aves > Passeriformes > Climacteridae > Climacteris > Climacteris rufus. The sequence goes on from VZRZ01004928.1 coordinate 948,627, forward strand.
GGTGGTCTGCATTAAGGATGATACCTAGGTATAACACGCTCACACTCAGATCTTGATCATCCTGCCCTGGTTAATGAACATTGATTTTGTGCCCCAGTGGAAGTGATTTTATTCTGATGCATGCCATTTAAATTCCTTTTACACAGCTGCTTAGTGTGGCTTGGCAAGGCAGAGGCAAACCAGCATTCTATGTCTAAATGAGACTCCTGAGCTGGTAAAGGACAGATCCTGTGGATTAACAGCTGAAGATAAATTTCTCTCCCCTACTGATACTTGGCTACTGAGTCAACAAGTTGACCTTGAAGGGGATCACAACCAACTTGTACAAAAATACTGCTGTGTAACCATGACTCTAACACAACCATTTAATTTTCTTCTTAATTCTACACACAGGAGTGTGTTTCATAGTAATAAAAATCCAACAGTTTTTGAACCACACAGCTGAATCTTATAAACTCAACACATTAAAAGAAAAAGGCTGGACACTGCTCATGCATGTATGAGGGGATGTCTTTCCAGTTAGGCAAAGTAGTATGGTGGGAGTGCTCTCCCATTTCACTAAGTTTTGTTTTTTGACCAGGATAACCAGTAGACTTGTCTACTAATTTTTTGTTTTGCTTTTTACTTTTTCTATGTATGTATATGAATGTTATTAAGGAAAAAAACAAACAAGAGCAGCTACAGAAAACTGGTAATTAAAACTTTTTAATTGCCATGAAGGCAGCAACAATTTGGGTATCACAGATATCCTACAGAGGCAACAACTGAAATAACATGATGGCAGGGAAGTCCATAAAGCTTAACTCTGGTGAAGATGGACTTGGTTGTGAGGGAGCAACGGGCTGGGAGCAAGCACAGATACCTTCTCCCAGTTCTATAATTTATGATATGGTTACAGAAGGACACTGGTGAGAAAACAGCAGCTGCATTTCAGGCAAATGTTTTGCAATGGATGCTTAGTGCTCCTAAAAATTGTTCTAGTGACTAATTTTTCAAGTACATGCACATTCAACTACAGTATACTAGAACTTCCTTGAAAACCCCGCTATGAAACCCTGTAATCACTCCTGCAGGACACCATCTCTCAGAAAGGGATCATATTTTGGGAGTTGCAATTCACTGTCTAGGCAGCAGTGACAATACCACCAAGTCCAGAAAATGCGGCCGCACAGCACCGCTGCAGGCAAGAACACCAACAATGAGGAGAGAAAGGTAACACCTGGATCAGGGGAAGGAGACATCTCATTCCTTCTCAGTGATGAGGTTCCCTTTTAGGCACAATGAAATGGAGCTGTGCCAAAAGCCATGCAGGCATGTGAGTGAGTGACATGCAGATTTTCACTGTCACAGTGGAGTTAGTAAAAACCCAAAAAACTAAAATCCCCTCTACAATGCAAGTGTTTCTGTATCTTTCAAGTGACTTTTATATTCCTTAAGCAGACAGATGGCATGTTCATAAACAAAAAATGCCAAGGTCCCACTGCAAGTCCAGTTTACACTGCTACCGCCCATACTGGTCAGGCTGGTGCACCAAGGGAGCCTGAGTGTTGCCACAGTTGGGCGCCATGAAGAAAACATGGGGTGTCTACCAGCCCCAGACTGATGGGATAAGCAGGTGACCCAGTGTGTGGTGGCCTAAAGCAGAATGAAAGAACAGCCCCTCCGGATTTGACCTATATCACAAATCTGAATCATTGTCAAGTACATTCCTTCCATATGCAAGTCTGGAGGACTTGCAGGAATAGCCAAAAGCCATTATGCTTTCTCCCCCACAGCTGACTTGAGATCAAAGCAAAAAACAGTGTGCTTGCGACCCCTTGGCATGAGAGCAGTGTGACAAGTTCCTCCCAATTTGCAGTTTATAAATAGCTCTTTCGCCAGTATTTGCAACAGAGATTCAATAACTGCTCAGCTTTTCCATAGGTGCCTGATCACTGGAATGGACAGTATGTGATGGGAAGGCTCTGAAATGGTGCAGTTTTGTCCAGTCAAAGCTAGAAACAAAAAGCAGTTCTATAAAACTGATTTGGGAGGAAGGTGTGAGATAGAAGTGGTACTCATTTAACCTAGTTTTTGATCAAACATCACACACTGTGCCCAACATGTAAGTTGAACCACAACCAAATGCTTTCCACTTAAGACAAAGCTTTTTCTTGCTGTCAAGACCAACAAACATGAGCTTTTCCTTTCATTCTATGATTATAAAGAAATCCTGTTCCTGCAGCTGCAGTGATGGCCTATTTATTCCTTTGTGCCTGACCTATCAGCTTATAGCCTAAACCAGACAGACAGAAGCAGACTTCCATAAATCCTACTAGACAGGTCTGTTAAAACAACCAACAGAAGAAAGGCACTGCTGGTTCACAGATATCTGCTGGAGTATGGCCTAATTTAAGGGAGTCTGTTTCTATTTTACTGAACAAGAAGTACACTAAATTTACTGTTACTGTTCTAAAAGTTTGCTGCTGCTTATCACTAGTAGCCACCTGCCTTCCAAGCTCGCAAAACAAAGCAACAAATACAGGGACACACGAGCTCCCTATTTCTCGTTGAACATTGCATCTTGGAATTAGAGTAACTCTGGTGTCCACGAACACCGGTCTTAAATGATAAATACTTGTATGAATGTATGTGCATCTGTGGACACACATGCATAAATGCATTGTGTAATACACACACATATAAACATGTTCACCAGAAGAGTGCAACTAACTTTGTGTAATTCTCAAATGTTATGGAACTTCTTGCAACAGAAAAAGGTAATAAATATGCCAGGAGTTATTTGAGCGCAGGGAAATGCAGAAATCACTTAATCTGAAAAGTTTCACCAAAAACCCCATTTAATTTTAAGTATTCAGGTATCTTAAGAACAACATGAACAGAAAAGTCCCTTTCCCAAAACCCACGTACAGATGGTTATGCTGCCCAAAGGGGAGACAAGAAGACAGATGATGTCTTCAACCTCTATAGTCCTGTTTGCAGGTCCTCTCTTATGGATGCACAAGTGGCAGGTATCAACTCCAGATAACTACAGATTGTTTTTATGTCTCCTTCTGACTTTCCCCTCCAGCTGCTCCCCTTAGCCTGTCCTCTTCTCCTGCTCTGCAGGCCTGCTTAGGAGCAAGAATACCCCATAAGAGATAACTGCCATCAGCACTGCTGCTCAAAACATAGGCAGTAAATGCAAGAGTTGATGGGCAGCTTCATAAGCTCCCTTACTCTCTGGCAAGGACAAGCTGCTGAGGACATGCTGGCCCCTCTTTTCACTGGAGATAAAAAAAGTATAATCAGATGATCAGTTTAAAGTTGCAGAGGGCTTGTCTAATGTCACTGCAATCCTGTGGGTTTTCCTAAAGCCTATAGTGCCAAGAACCAAACTAGAAGTGGCTATCATCTCCATTGTCACAATTGCTTTTCAAGAGGATAATTCAAACAGGGAACAGCATGCTTTCTCCTTATGTTTAAGAAAAAGTATTCGTCCCACACACCATCTCCTCCTAGAGATAAGGGTACAGCTAGAACACATATAAATGCACATTCCCACACCTCTACAGTGCTGTTACTTCAGAAATGACAAGGAAAACATTCCTACTTATTCAATCTCCTTTCATCTGAACGCATACCTGCTCTGAGCAGAGTTTGCAGCAGCCTGCATCACTGCAGCAGCCGCCTCCTGTGCCTTACGGTTCACAGTTGGCATGGGTGGGCCCATCCCGGGGCCTCCCTGCTGAGCCATGCCAGGAGAATTGGGGGTCATACTGCTCATGTTTCCAGGAAATGGTCTGCTCTGCATCCCAGCTGATGGCATCCGTCCCAGGGGCATGGTCCCACAAGGCTGGCTTGGCCCCTGTCCATGCATCTGACTGTTGGCATTTATACCCATGCCGGGTCCTGGGCCACTGTAACTTGTGTTGGGCACACCGCTGTACGTCGGTGGTCTGGAGTAGTTTCCTGGACAGAAGGATAAAAAGCACAGAGAAAAACATTAAAACTTTTGAGCAAATATTTGTATTTAGGAAGTTAGCAGCTGCAGAACTTACACACGTGAACTAAAGTGAACCACGCTGGCCTCAAAGTTGGGACAACGTTTTTATCATGAGGACAGAGAAGCAATGGAATAAAGCTGCCCAAGAAGGTTATGCAGACTCCCTGCATGGGGCTTTACAAAACCCAGTTGGATAAAGCCAAGAGTAACCTGCTCTGATCCTTTATCTGACTGTGATTTGAATACAAGGTCAGCCAAGAACAATTCTTGAGCACTCTTCCAACCTGAATGATCCTATGAACCCTATTTTCATGTACCCTCAAATGTTTTCTGTCTACTGTATGTTATGAGGCAACAGCAAATAAAGAAAAGCACAGCCTCCAGAGGGTTAACAGCACAGCACAGAGTACACAACCACCTTATGCAGTAGAGAGACGTGGCATGTAAGAAGCCCATTACTTAAGCTCAAGAGAGAATCTTATTTTTGTAATTTCGTGTTCTCATTCCTTTGTCTTTCTGCAATTTCAGCAACAGGCTTCTTGCTCGCAACTGTTCTGCCCACTTGAGTCAGAGATGATTTGGCATAGACTGGTGAGGATGGCTGCTAGGGTCCGAGAAAGATTCCTGCTCCCTCCTGCCCTACCCAGCTTTCCTAGTAAGTTCAGTTTGGGTATGCCAGCAGAAGGGGTGGTAGCTTACAGTGCATCTCCTCTGGGAAAACAAGTATTACACAAGTAATCAGCAATAGTACAAAGATGCTAATATAAGCAGGTGCCTTATGAAGGACAGCATGAAAACCTGGCTGAATCCAATCTATGTAGTCACTGGAGTAAAGTGCTCTGCTTGCAGCAGCTTAACTCATTTGAGTGCTGATTTTCCTGTCATGTTGAAATCTCAAGAAAAAGTGAGTGTACTGGATGCAGTGTTACAGAAACAAACCCAAGCAGCATGAGAAAGATGGGGGGGAAAAAAAGAAAGCTAAAGATATGACAGAAAACTATTTTAGGAAACGAATCACATTGCACTACTTCAGTCATCAGTTTTGACTTGTCTTCATTTCCATCTCATCCAGATTAGTGGAAACATGACCCATTCCCTCCCTGTGGGATGCCACAGAGCAGTTTCCTGACTACTCTCAGATATTCCCACGCTTATTTGAAGGCAGAAGGCCTTGGACTCTTCTTCTGAATGTGGAGATCAGCCATGCCTCTCCTCAGGCCTCAGCTACAAGGCAGAGGAGTTAGTGGCATCCAACTCCTGTTTATATTTAAAATAGACATATTCATCTATCATTTGAATGCACACATAATTAATTCATATACTCCTGCTGCTGTGCTTTTGCTAATCTTCTCCTCTCCACCCTGTGACTCACCCTACTACAAGATCTCCTCGGCGAGAATATGTGAGACCCACACTTCCCAAAGAAAAGGAGCAACCATTCTCTTCTGTTTTAAAACCCAACTTTCTGCCTGAGGGTCCTCACAGAAGGATCCCAATATGTGTTTCAGCAGAGATGAAAGGCTCCAGATTCAGCTTTATGCTGGCTTCAGACTGCCCTGTCACTTCTCCTCCTCCCCTAGGCTTGGCTGCTGGCAGCTGATTATTTATTCTCTGTTCAGCAAGCCATCACCCCCAGCCAGAGTTTTGGTTGTTGAGACCTGCTCAAGCCATGTGTCTGATCCAACATACGTGACTACAAATTGAAGGGCTGACTAGTTTCATACTGCTCTGCTATGTGCTACAGGCAACAACACACGACTTGGATGTTGCTCTGGTTTTCCAGTTGCTTTTTGCAAAAAAAAAGTAATACAAGATGGTGTATATGTGCACTCAAAGATTATGCACACTCAGTTAACACATCTTATGTACATGCTATTAGTAACACTAGTTCCCACAGTGAAGCAAATTCCCTCCCTAGACTAGCAGACCTGATATCCATGATCACTGGGAGCTACTGTCAGTCCAATTTACATAAAGCCAATTTGTTTTGTCATTTAGGGTCTATGAAGTACAGTTCAGCAGCATGCTTGGAGGAGTAAACACCAATGTTAAATGCTACTGCTGTTTTGATGCTATTTTGAACTGGGACAAAAAAGTCTCATTTTTTGTGCTTTGGCTTTTCCAGCATACGTGCAACACAGAAAAAAAACAGTGGAATCTTCTCCATAAAAATATGTTGCTTAGTTAAAATAGCTCCTAATCATTCATCTCCAGGGATACACATCCAAGAGAGCACACGGAAGTCATATCTTTTCAGTTAGGAAAACAAGTTTCAATGGTTTTTTCCATGTTTTTTTTT
>VZRZ01004928.1:955033-1052933 GCA_013398175.1 Climacteris rufus
AAAAAAAAAAAAAAAAAAAAAAAAAAAAAAGCCGCCAAAGAAAATACAAGAGGAATTGCCAGGAATGAGGAGTGCAATCTTATTTCCATGTTTCTCTAATAGATTAGTAATTTGTTGGCAGTGGCTTTGACAGAAAACAGATGGATGCAGCATTAAACACAATGAATGCAGCAGATGCTAGGCCAGCCCACATCAGCTGGACGTGTCAGGCAGCCAAGTTCAAGAGCCCACACTTTTCAAGTGGGTACAAGCCTGGCAACAGCGGCTGTACAATACTACTGAACAACTCCTCCCCTCCATATCTGAGGGATTTTTGATTCCAACTCCCCCTTGGCAGAGTAGAATTGTATCCAGAGAGATGACATCTCAAATGCATGAGAAAAAACAATGCTGTAACAGGAATCAGGAGAAAAAAAAAAAAAAAAGTGTAATGAAGATAAAGTATAAAAAAGCTGACTAACAACCTGCCAAAGACAGATGTTCATACTTACTGCTGAAACTCTGGTCCACTTTGTTCAGGTTTGCTGAACAAAGTGCTCTGAGATTTTGCCATTTCTAGGCAAACTGAAAAGAGAGAAATTTGAGAACTACCTGTTAGCTTTGCTCTCTGCTTTAGAGATCAGACTCACTGTATTAAAAATAGCATCCTAAAATAGTTTTAGAATTTTTTACATATGGGCTTTACCATCAAGTTTTTCTTGTACAGAAAATTTAAATGTGTTCTTCTAAATTCCTCTGAACTATTTTACCTAGGGGACTTCAGTAAGATACAGTTGGTATTTAAGTCTTTGCTCCCCAGACTCTTGCATACATGGCTCTGGATTCAGAGGTCCAGACTCTCAAGATACTCAGGGCATCTAATCCTTAAGATACCACCATTTTAATTAAAATCTAGGATTAAAATCAGTGGGAGCTAGACAGCAAAATGCTTTTGTGAAATGAGTCCAACATTAAAGGTTACAAAGCACAAATACTCAATTCATACTACTTTATCACAAGCAAAAGGGGGTTTAACTTACAGTGAAGTTCTGGGGTTGTGGTTCAGACATATTCAGTAGTGATTTCTCTCTTTGTTACATGCAAACAGAACAGTTTTACTGCTGAATTGTGTAGGAAAAGTTAGAAAAACTGGATGCATTTCTGAGATATTTTACTGATCCACCGGAAGCTTTTCTCTGCCCCAGTCTTAAAATATCCAACTGACTACAGCATCCAACTGCTCTCCAGAGTGCATTTAAGGGACATTTTGCTGTGGCAGCAGTCTGATGCTTGGGTCATAGACCAGAACTCCATTAGCCCCCGAGCTAGATGTTGTCCAAATACAAACCAAAGAGACTGTTTCAGTAACAACTTCCATCCTCGCTCTTTTTTTTTTAATTCTTGGGGACAGGAAAATGCTGGGATTTAATAAAAAACTAAAACTAATGTTCTGCACTGCATTCTTCTGTGTTGCATCCCAGACACACAGAAGTGTGGAGCCAAAGTCGTTTATTATTTTTGTAGGAAATGGTTTCACAAAATTGGACTAAGACCCAGTACAGAACTGTTTCCTGGGAAAATATATTCTGCTCTTATTATAGATCTAAGTGTCATGTAAACACATGAAAATCAAATAAATCAATTACGGGCATGAAATGCATCATTCTGCTCTCATGAACTGGGGGCTAATTCTTCCAATCCAAACTTAATGGTGTAGTCTTTATTATGGTGAGCAATTCCACTGCACAGAGGACACTAGCCTTGAGCAAAGGTTTTCAGGACAGCACATAGTGAAATCCAGTATTCAAAGCTGGATCAAAAGCTTAGTGTCCAGAATGCTTTGATGCATATATAAAAACACAAGCAGTCCTGTCAAACTCAGCCTATGCTTAACCATATTATGGAAGAAGGCCTGTGTGAACAAAACATGGAAAACAAATAAGATCCTTGAGAATTACTTTAGTTTAATAATTTAAGTACTTGGTTTCAACCCAGGTAATTTTTAATATATTTGTTATTTTGGCAGCAAAAGGCAAATGGGGTAACATTATTATATATTTATCATTGCTGGCATATGACTATTCTTTGTAATAGGGTATGTTAAGAGTTGCAATTACAGACTACTTCCATAAAAAATGAAAAAATGCTATTAAAACTTTAAATCCAGGTTGTCCTGCAGTGACTGTATGACTGTATAATTTCCCTGATATTATATTCCCATTGTCAGCAGTGTGCCCAGAACTTCCAGTCCAGGGTGATGTTTCTACCCAAAGGAAACGGAATCCCAGGGAATGTTTTTCCCTCTCAGCGGACTGTTTAAAGATGAAGGTTACTCCCCTGGAATTTCTTCTTTCCAGCTCCCACACTGCTGCCTGCTCGTAGCACGGAGAGGGAGAGGGTTTTTTTCTGCTTTTTGGCCAGCTCTTGTTTTGTTTTTTTTTTTTTTTCTGGGACCTCTGTTTCTTTTTTCCCCCCTCTTTTCCTTTCTCCTGGACCGGTGCCGTTGTGTGGGATTGGAATACTAACTACCGACAGGCCACACACGCCCTCCAAGCCCAGGGAGGCTGGTGCTTGGTCTGCGCCGAGACCCCAGCTTTGGAGGACTATCCTACTGAAGGGACTCTGACATTTTACTAAGGTTTTCCCCTGCGAGGCATTTATTATCTGACATTGTTCATTTTGTTTTCTTTGCTGTGCCTGCATGCACAGTGTGTGAATAAACAGGCTTTTTTCACTTTCTTCTGAGAAATTTCTTTGCAAACCTGGTAAGGGAGGGGCTGGTAGGAACTGCCTTCTGTTGGAGGGTGTTTCCCCCTAAATTTGTCTCAAACAAGGACAAATAATTTGGACACACAACACATAACTTGGAAATATCAGTATCTTCATCCCTGGATTTTATTAATAGTTAGATTAGCCTGGTGAAAATGCTATTTTTCTGGTCTAATTGTTACCTATAGAGCTGACAGTCTGCAAGGCCTTAATTTTATGATGACCAGTACACAGAATCACTGGTACTTTCCAAGCACTGGCAGAAGAACATGGTTTTCATCTATCACACTATTCACCAAACCCTTCTGAAATGGCCTGTTAATGACAATGATGCTCATTTTCTTCCTGTCCCTCAAGTTCACTTTTTAATAGCAGTTTCTTCCTGACCATGACCCATAAAATCATTACATAGGCACTTTCATCTACAGAGGGAGGAAAAGAACTGCTGAACTCAAGCAAAAAAAGAAAGTAGTATTCGGTGTGTTACTTAAATGCATTGATTTAGTACAAAAACCTTTCCATTCAATCAGTGTGGATGGCTAATGTTTTACTGCACTTGACACCCACTATTCCCATGATTCGGAATCTCAGCAGCAGCAGTACAGCTGGAAGTCAGGATAGCACATCATAAATCCACTGGATTTTTTACCAGTTAAGCTAGTTGCTCACTGTGCAGATAAAAATAAGCACTTGGACAGCATTTTATGGCCACAAAATGCTTTCCAAATAAAAGGAAAGCACCAGTCAACTGGAGTTAGGTAATTAATCTTCACACATGGCTATAAGGCATTACTAGACCCATTTTATAGTTAAGGAAAGCGAAGCAGAGAAATGAATCTACTTGCCTAAGTTGAAAGATGATGTAAAAGGCAGAGCCAAAATTAGAAACTGGGAAATCTTGGCTTGTAGCCCTGTGCTCAGAACACTAAACCAAATGCTACCCAGAGATGAAACAGAAAGGAACACTGCATAGGGCAGCAAGGCTCCTTGCAAACAAACATCAGAAGTAGTTCTCAGAAACTGTGCAGACTAAAATAACCATCCTTGCTAGCATGGGCGAGTCATTGAGCCCTACAGAAATTCCCATCGCTGGCTCAAGTCCTTTTTGAGGCTTTTAAGTAAGAAAGCAATAGTAGGAAGTGCTGAAATAGAAAAGCTTCTTTATGCACCTCTAAAGAAAATACTGACCCTTATATATTCCATAGCTTGACTTCATCTTCATTAAACCCCTGAACAGATGCATACTTTATAAAGGTTATCCATTAAAGGCAAAACAATAGACAAGTTCAAGGTTGTCCAGGGGCAGAAAATGTGTATTCTACTTTTGTTTTACTCCCCCACCAATTCTGTCAAACAAGCAAAATAAAAGGAACTGTCTCTCTCAGTCTGGAGGGTTAGTTAAGATTCACAAACCATATGCATTAGAGCTCAGTATTCTCTTTCCACAGTAGCCATCGTGTTATTATGCTTGTAAGAAGACTTTACCCTCAAAGTCACCACGCAATTTCAGGTTGGCCTTGGGATTTCATCCAAGAAAAGAAGTCCTATTTTGGGATCTGTGTTGTGACCCTTACTCCATGCTCGCTCAAATGCAGCCTCATCACAGAGATGACATGCTTGGGCTTCTAAACAATAGACCTGGCAATGCCACAGATTCATCATTTCCTTGCCTAATTTAAGGTCACTATTTTTATACAGAGAAAGATGCTAATAACAGAAACAGCTTCTTCCACAAGGTGCAGCTCCACCTTTGGATTTTTTTTTTAGGGAGAGGGGTGTGTGCATTTGTGTTTGCTGTTTTTAAGAAATCACATACCCACCTAAATACATGACACATACATATATTGTAAAAAAATATATAAATTATTGTATCTATTACCAGCAAGCATTTTACCTTGTGGTCCATACTGGCTCATCTGAGGCCCATAAGTACCACTTGAATTACTTTGCTGAAAGCTACCAATTCCAGGATGCACTTGACCTCCAGGTGAGGGGTGTGGTGACATGGAAGGTCCAGTTTGCTGAGGTCCATACTGTGACATTTGGGGGTTCCTCTGTATGCCTGCCATAAAACCTAAAGGGAGAAGAGCGCCAAAGCAAAAATTAATATTCAGGTAAGTATTTTTTACACTTAAGAAATCTCTGGCATTAAAATAAATCAATCCTCTTTAGTTATTTCAGACTAAGGACACCCAGAAAACTGCTGTTGTTCATACAAACAAAACCAAACACATCTCCAAGTCAGCAAAGCTGTCTCAACCACCAAAACATATACATAAGCTTTGAAAACACTTACTTGTAAAATACTTGTAATACATGGCAGTCCTGCTTAGTTACAAATGGTTGTTAATCTTAAAATTAAAACAACTTTTAGGAAAAAAAAATAAAGACAATTATCTGCAGACATCATTTGCCTGATGACTTATGGTGGGAGTATCACATCTTCCAAAATTACATGTTGCTACCAAAATGCCTAGCTTCAGCATATAGAAACCCTCTGTAAATACTCCTATTGCCCACAAACTCACCAGAGCTAAAATTTACCTCTACATGAAGACCAGTCATAGCAGCCAGAAATAACAGTCATTTTGTTATGTATTTGTGCTCTACGTCCTTCTTCTAGTCTTTCCCCAGCACATTCTGCTGCCTTCTCTCCTTTTCCCCTTTCGTAAATGTATTAATGATTCCTAATTTAGTTTAAGGTGCAAAAGCTGCAGCAAGAGACCTAGTGAAATGGTATAAAATTTAGAGGATTCACATAAAGGAACAGAACTAAGCCTGTTAAATGGAAGAAGAAGGTTTTGTGGTGGCCTTTTAAAGTTTTCACGAACTGGGAAAAATCCCGCAATTCTACCTACGAGATGTCTGTGTAGGGATACTGGTTTACTAATGGTTTATACCCTGAAAGGTTTTAGTGCTGCTTTCAATGTTGAAGAGAGTGTGCTGGTGAAGTTTGGGGTTTTTTTATTTCTGGAGGAAATCCGAATTCTTTCCTATCCTGCTTGCATATTAAATTTCATCTTCCCGCTTCCCTGAGAGGCAAAACCCGCGCGTACGGCGGGGCAGCGCTAGCTGTGCCGGGTGAGGAGGGAGCCGCGGTGTGCGGCTGCCAGCGGCACAGGGGCTCCTCCCGGCCCAGCCGCAGCCAGCTGCACTCTGAGGCCACAGAGAGCTGCAACATTGCTGATCCAAGGTGCCCCTTTCCAATCCACTCCACTCCTTCTAGTGGCGTGCGTGGGGAGAGGTGTGAAATTAAAAGCCAAGAGACGCCTCGCCTGGCAGCGTTAGTTACACCTTTCCCTAAATGAAGGAGGGAGTAACAAAGTTAGGACAACTGGAAGCTGCTAAAGGGAAGATCAGAAAAAGCAGGGAAAAGGGGAGAGCGAGGCAAAGGTAAGTTGTGAAGACAGACAGACATGGGCGATGGGAGGAGTGAGGAGACAAAAGGACGACTCTCTCAAAGGGCCAGCGTGTCCTCCCACTGGTTAGCATCATCACACAGCCCAAACACTCAGGCCTGATTATTGAAGAGAGGTAATTTTTTCTGAGCCATATACAGAAACATGATCAAACTCATAATTGAAAACACTGAGGTACAGATCATAAGGAGAAAAACCAGGAGATGAGATGACTTTGTACCCCTTGTTCCCAGTTCTTTGCTGCTGTGAACAGCTCAACCCATACTGTGCTAAAACTCTTAACAACTGCAAGATTTGGCAGCATATGGATCAAGTTTTCCTCATCTTTGTGTACATCCCAAGACAAGGAACTTGATCTCACCTGAACTAGAAAGTCAGAGCCTGGCACTTGCCCTGGAGGGAGCCAGAACACACACACTGACATACCACATGGCTAATAACTGAGTGCGATATGGCAGCTTGGAAATTGGTCTGTACTGGTTGGAAAACTCCACACTTCTGCTAAGGAGAACTTGCATGACCTTCTCCACTTAGCTTTATTTTGAAATAGACCCCTCAATTTTTAAAACAGCTCCACTCTGGACACAATTCTTATTACAAAGCCTATGTCTTCTGCTGACAGTACTGTAAGTAATTTAGAAACCTAATACAATCGTATGTCTGTACGAAATAAATGCCCCTGTTCCTGACACACATACACCATATCTATCATGCTCGTGGGATCCATTTAAATGAAAAAATTTGTACTGGTCACACTAAGATTTTGATTATAAAGATAGGAAAGTTACTCCTGTGTCTAGTACAGAAGTGAGGGGTTTTTTTCTCTTCACCTTTTAATCTATATGAGGTAACTTTCCAAACCTTGTGCTTGTGATTAAGGTTTTTCAGCCCCATTATTACTGCAGGCAATACTTTTTGTAACACCACAAGGATGGATGACACATTGAAAAGCTACTGGTACAGTGATTTCCAGTAGTGATACAGAGGGACTGCTGGTTGTTGAAGCTAATGGAGAACATGGACTAATGTCTAATGAAAAACATGGAGATTATCAGTTTTAACCAATTCTGCTGTTGTCAAAAAGGCTTCTGAAGGGATCAGAGTAATAAGCAAAATAAGCATTTCTACTAAATGACCTCTTCTTCAGTAGACTTCTCATCCATTTCTGATGCTGTGGAATGGACTGTGCAGTTATGTTTACAGTCATAAATAAAACATGCCAGGAGGAGAGTGATGACACTCGTGTCCATTCAGATAAACCTTCCCACTCAATCCTGTTAAGTCTTATCTGTACGACTCCTGTGCACAGTCCCTTGTCCTGCCTTATTCATGCTCTGGGCTGTGGCTCAGGGACTGCTCATGGGCACTGGCCAAAACCAAATTGAGGGTATGCCAGTAACTCAAGAGCAGAGATAACAGTGTGATACTACTCAAACTCATGCTCTAGCGTTGGTTTATAGAGATGTTGATTAACACAACAAGTGCTTTTATGTGAGGGATGAGTTTCATCATCCCAGAGGGTGTAAGATTCCCCTCAAACTGAGGTTGTCTTTGCTATCTTCTGTTGAAAGAAGATGAAAGAATTAAGACAGGTAAAGAATTATGGAAAAGGAATCCTGAAACTCAGGAGGAACATCTATGCTACACTATCTTCTGTTACTGTCTCCATGGTACTGAAGCATGGCATTAAAACAGGACATGCTCCAACTTCCTTCCAGAGAGCAGAGGAGTCCTTCCAGTCCTTTCATGTGGAGAGGCTAAAAACAGTTCTTACTGGGATCTGGATTCCATTACAACATAGAGGAGTCTCCTCATCAAGCTCTGTGAGAGCCCAGTCAGAATTCAGAGACCAGTGCATGAGTTTGAAGTATTTCAAATATTTGCAGAAAGCTCAGATGTCTCAGAGAGAAAAGGGTTCCTGGTCAATACATTTAACATTCATGCATCATAAAGGAAAAAACAACATCACTTCTAAAAACCTTATCACAAATGAAAGGGAGCAGCTGGCATACATTCATTTTTCCTTATTTACACACGTTTTCCCTAGTGTTCAACTTCATTTTATAACCAATACAAAAATAAATAAATTTTCTTTCCAGGAAATTAGATCTAAGATAAAGTTTTCTTCTGTAAAGAAGGGAGGTAGGATTACATTAGAGCTATTGGAGTAACAACAGTGAAGGGATTCAACAGCCAGACTGCATCTGACATGTCAACCTCTGTGACAACAAGGTGGGTTGTTTTGTCTTTTAAATAAACTACTAGGAAACAGCTATGAGTTTAAGTCTTTAAAAATTGCAATGGCAACATACTCATCAATGAATAAATCTACTCCCTTCCCTTAATAATAGTGATAAAAAGAGGTAGAGGTGATGCTTTACTTGCCATCACAACAAAATAATATTTATTGAAAAAACACTTGAGTGGGTTTTGGGAAACTTAGCTATTTCTGAAGTAGCTGAATAAAGTGACCTTGCCAGAAGCATTCTCTTCCTTTTTAGTTATTTTTTATGCTACATTTACACACGTTAAGAATGACTGTATTAAAAACCATTTTAACACTGCAGTCATCGCTTTTTTTTAAATTCTCAATTGAAGAGTAGCAGATTATCAACAATTATCAAACCATAACAATAATAAAATATGTTTGCATGGACAAATAGAGCATACATACAGTATTTAAAAAAGGCCAGGTAGCAGTTTATTTTTCTTCTTTCTTTTAAGCAAAATATAGAGAAAAAAATATAAACTGAGCAATGCTTATGATAGAAATGTTTCTGTTCCTTTGATGAAGCAAAGACAAAAATGAAGCTTCTGTTGTCCTAAACAGCACTAACATCTGGTAATATACATCATATAGCTAATACCTCTTATGATGCCTTTTTAAAAGCTTGTCTTTCCCTCAGGCGTATGTATACACAAAACATAAACAACAGTAAATTACTAAAGCTTCATGAAATGATGCACTAAGGTTGGCTTAATTACATTTGTACATTGACCGATACAAAGTCATCTGTTTCTTGAATACTATCTCCTTATCACTAACGATGAAAAACACCCACTGAACGTGCTGGGTGCTGCTGTAAAATCACAAAAGGATTCTTTTGATATTTTACAATCTTGTCTTGAATACAAAAAAACCTTATGGAAAAGTAGAAGCTCAAACAAAAAGGAAGTAACTGTAAAGGAACAAGTTATTGCAGATCAGCTGATGGACAGCAACTGTCCACTGGCACACACTTAACCCACGGTCAACGAGAGGTCTTTCCATTTAGCCAGGAGTAGTGCATTGATTTTCATGAATGAATTAAACCTGAGAACCCATGGAACACTTACTCATTTTAAGCTCACACAAACTTTGGAATTTACAGCGATAGCAGATCATCATTAACTTACACATCTGATAAATAAAAAATGAGGAAAGGTACAATGCGCAACAGTATATTGTAAAAACAAACTTACCCAAGAAAAAGATACACTTGGCTATGGTTCTTTCTAGAGGGGCATGCTTAGTGACAGAGCATAGGACCAAAACAACTGAGGAACCTTTCTGAGTAAGGAATAAGGGAGGTCCCCTGATTCAAGGGCAGAGGCTGAGGAAAGGGCTAGACAAACTTATTACTCTGAAAATCATGAAATGAGAAAAGCAGAAAGACTGGTTGCATGCACTAATCATCAACTAATTAGAGAAAACATAAAATCCTCTACTTGTGAATCAGCTCAAAAAAATTAAGTATGTGAAGAGATATTTTCCACTACCTCTAAAGGAAAAACTTATGTGTGTGGGGAATCACAGAAATTTCCAATGCTTGGTATTTTAGCAAGGCACTGGTCAGTACCCTTGAGAAAAAAGAGCAAATGTTTGCACACCCATGACACAAGTTTTTGGCAGACTTTCCTTTTTTGGCAGACTTTCATTCCTTGGACAGTGGTTTGGGTTGTATTCACTCTCTCAGAATTTTCACCAGAGAATACAACAGAACTGAGACAAATCTAAACAGTGACTCCCAAATCTAGCTCATCTGTGGATAAACAACAGTGAGAAAAAAGTGGCAGGGTAAAGCTAAACAAATGAAAAACATTTTTCTGTGATTTGGCAACCTGTTAGCAAGGCAGGATGCTGAGAAACATCAGAGTCAGACTGAAACTCTGCCTAGCCATTTCAGATGGCAAAGACAGCTCAGGAAGGCTTTGGACTGGCGAACCACGTCTGGGGTTTTGCCCAGCTAAACACGTCCACAGTCAGCACCTCAGAGCACTGCAAGGAAACATCCAACAAAACACAACTCACAAATTAACGCAGTATTTTAGTAATTGAAAGAGTTGGTTATTCTTACATAAGCCTGTGATACCAGAAGCCTAAATATGCAACCAGGTTGTCTGCACATACTGTTGATGATACTTGAACAAACATCTTCAAATGGTGTGGTCAAACTTGGAGATGTGTGGTGTTGTAATGCCTCTGCGCGTGGCTTGCGACCGGCCCGTTCCCGCCATGCCAGGGCCGGGGGGCGCCGGTTCCTTCTTCCCGCCCCGCGCTGTGTTGGTCCTTTCCCCGCCCCCGCGCGGCCGCTGGGATGGCACAGCCCGACTGGCAGGGGCTGTCCCCGCCCACAGGAACAGCTCCTTGGTTCCCATGCCGGCTACTGACAGCTGGCTCACTGGCCGGTGCCCCTGTCAATCATTGTGGTCCTCCGCAGTGATTGGCTCTCCCGACTGCCTTCCCCTCGCCCTGGTTTTATAACATGCCCCGGTCGCCATTTTGTCTTCTCTTCTCCACAGCACATTGCAGGAATAAAACCTACTGGCGATCAGCGGAAAGAACCCTTCCTCGTTCTCTTTATTTCCCTGCATAAACTAAACCGCTGTACGTGAGCTAAGCCAAGATTCTGCGGGAGTTCTGATGCTCGGTTCGCCTCTGATTGGAGACTAGATAACGCCGGAGTCGCGTTATTTAGGCAAACGGGACTGACGCAAAAGCCTCTGCGTTACTCGTGCTTTCTACCCGTGGCAGTGTGGCTTACAGACTGCAGGAACTAAGAAAATACTCTTGTGCTGTTGCTTTTTAGGGGCCAGCTCTACCTGGTCATAAATGACTTACTGTCACTGGCAAAGAATGGCATGGTACTACCCCTAAGGTGCTACTTAAAATTAGCATTAAAAAGGACACAGTGAGAGAGATTTAGGTACTGGAAAAAACCTAAGCAGACAAAAATGTTATACAGGTCTAAAGAAATAACAGCAATTAAGAAACTGGGGAAGGTTTGACCCATGTACCAGAATACAAACCAAGTAAATCAAGTGAAATCATGTGGGTGGCATAAAAAAACCTGGTATCCAGAGCAAGCAGGCACAAGATTTCTTTACATTCAAGATACCTCAGATCTTATTTTTATTTTCCAGAAACCAACCCTACTAAAATATGCCCAGCTAGACTGGTGGTAGCATATATGAAACCTACACTTGACACACACAAAGCATCTGACTAAGCAATACACCCTACAGGGTGATGGGTTGGTGAGCATGGGCAGCTGAGCTTGCAGCGTCAATCTCATTTAGGCAATGCAAATACTAATTCTCAATATTCCTGCCCAGTTAATAAGCAGGTAAAAGAAATAATAAAATACCTCCACTGCACCAATCTTTGGACTGCTCTGGTATTATTACTAAGCGTGTCCCAAGCAGCATCACCGATGGGTGCAATATTTAGGTACTGTATACACTACACCTCTGCTAATATACCTGATACAGAACATTTACGCTGACATGCAACTTGAACAACTGAAGAGTAGTAGCATAAAAAAAATGTAGTGAGATCACTGACATGGGACAAATTCAGAGGTTTATTCTTTAGCCTCTAAAAAGAAGGTTAATAATATTTTTGATAATACTTTATAAAAGCTAAAAAAAAATATTTTAAATTTATCAGTTCTTTCTCCAGTCATATCCTACTTTGTAAAAAAAGTTCCAAAATGTTTTTAAGAGAAAGTTCTTCTCTAAGAAAAAAGAGCAAATGTTTGCACACACATGATACAGTTTTTGGCAGACTTTCCTTCCTCAGACGTTCACTCTCTCGGTTCTTCTGAGAATTGTTCTTCTTCTGATTAGAAGTTCTTCTAATGTTTCTCCATTAACCATGAAAAAAAGTAATCAAGTTTCTACACTGAGCTCTTTTTTTCAGCTCACATAAAAACCCACATAAGCCCTGTCATCTTCTCCAGGTCCATCAGGGCACCACTAAAACCATCTAAAGTTCTCTGGGCTAGAGTAACAGTGACTTGATTTCCCTTTGGT
Organism: Climacteris rufus; assembly: GCA_013398175.1. Classification (NCBI taxonomy): domain Eukaryota; kingdom Metazoa; phylum Chordata; class Aves; order Passeriformes; family Climacteridae; genus Climacteris; species Climacteris rufus. The sequence continues at coordinate 967,495 of VZRZ01004928.1, forward strand.
ATTTGGACAATTTATTTTCACGTTGGCATCTGCTAATATCTGCAGTACAACCACCACATTTCTTCACACCCATTCAGTGAAGAATGTTTCTTAGCTTATATGAAACATCAGTAATGGAAAACATCACCATAGCAAAATTAGGACTTCCTGCAAAGATCACTGCAGTATTTCTCATTTCCACAAAAAGATCAATGTTCTGTTTAAGAAAAAGTGCTGGACTGGTTTTATTTTTCTTTAAAATTATTTTCTTATTATGTTTTAGTATCTATCTTACAGTCTCCTCACTGTTTATTTGTCTGACTGCTTCTCTTCACAATGTGAATAGCTTTGGGGAAGATGGAAACTAATGACCTAGCTAAGGTTTTAACCCAGACCCCCTAGTGTTTTACCAGCTGTGCTATTAGGTTAACTGGCTGAATCTCCTCTGCTTCTCTCTCTGATATTACAAAACCCAGTCTATGTATAGCATGCAATAATGTTTAAATTTTTCCCACCCCTAAACCTCCCTCTGCTATTGCCTAGCCTTGAAATTCATATAATCTATCATTGATAAATTAGGATCTGGGGAAGGATCAGACAGATTACCCAGATGGTAGCTGAGGAAGAAATATCCAACCTTTCCTAATGCAAACCTTGCATAATGCTCTCTGATGCAAATTTTAAGTGCTATACTGAGGACAAAGAAGGAAAGACATTTGTGTAGATGTTCATGCACAGACTAAACAAAAAATACATTGCTCATCCACCATTTTATACACAATTTGTTACCGTAACAGACCTAACATAAGATGCTTTTACTGTGGCGCTTGAAAAATCAGGGTCAGGGTGACTTGCAGTACAAAAGTGCCCACCCTGCCCTCCCAACTGCCCTGAAGGAATCCTGTATTTCAGTACATAGCTTGGGCTGCTGAAATTAATCTCAGCAACAACATGCAAAAAGGAGGAGGAGTCTGTCTGATTTGTAAAATCAACATTTGTCTAAGTTTCCCTAATAACATGCATATTAAGGAAAATCATGGAGGAGAGCAAAGAAGGAACGTTTTTCAATGTGTAACATGCAAGGCCTGCAGAATTAATGGTCTAAATTTCAAGTTTGAAAAATTTACCCTCCCCAGAGACTGCTGTTCAAAGGTTCTTTGGATCAACTCAGATCTTCCTTTTCATGAAGCAAGTATATTGAATACCACAAGAAATATCTATACCTATATTCTGTGGACAAGACTAAAATACAGATGATGTGTCTTTTCTGTCTTGTACACATGCAAAATAAATTATAATGTTTTTTCAAAAGCACAAAATCTGCATGTTGTCCTCAGTCCCAAACTGCCTTTGCCTCAGTCTTATTTTTACCGTGATTTATGATTTGATTGATTTTTCCCTTCCTTGATTTGCAGCTGTTCCCTGATGAGTGTTTATTCTGCAGCCTTTTGGGTTCCTTTGGGATGGTAGGAATTATCCAGTGTTAGCTATTAAAGTATACATCACATAGATTTCAACTCACTGTCCTATATATTAACTTAAAAAGACATGAAGGGTCTTAGATCAGAGGTTGTTCATCTTTACAGAAACTTCATAAAAAGGTTAACTTAGGTATTGAGGGAGCAGAGCGTTCTGAAGACAATGGTGCTCTTGAACAAGCAAACCACAGGCAGCTCCCAGTGCACTGGCCATCATGGGAAGCTCTCCCAGGGACAGGGATCATACCCATTAACTTCACATCAAGCCTGGTGACAGCAACATTGACTGTCACTTTGTCAAGTTCTTCATCAGTAACTGCTGTGGCTTATCTTGCTCCCTGAGCCCAGAGGCAGGGAATGTGACTGCTGCCTAATGAAGTCAGTGAAAACTTTTCTATTGAGAAGTCTCTCTGCTGGCAAATACATAAACTCTCTCAGAATAAGTCAATTCTGCTCTCTAATTTCAAAAACAGAACCCCCAATTTAGTTTAAAAAATGTAATAAAGATTCATCTCCAAGTATAACAAGATTTAACAGCAGCAAGAAGAGCGCAATGACCAGCTGCTAGTATACAAAATTTATTTGTTGAGACCTAACTCTGAGTTTTGATTGTATAGATATTATTACCTACTTCAAATCCTAATTCTGCAGTTTTGCTGTCTCCCAGCATGGCTTATCACATGTAAATCATACTCTTTCCTCCTTTGATTCTTCTTGCAGATAGCCAATACTGCTGTATATTTAGTGTAGGTCACAACTAATCAGATCAACCTAAAGCTGAGACTGGCTGGTGTATATTTGAAATCCAAGCAGAGTCTGAAACCAGCAGCCTGAAATGACAATTGATTTCTTTAAGAATTAATCTGTTTTGGCAGAGTAACATAATTTCTCATACTTTTGGGCCAGAAAAGCAGGTCTTCCTGAAACACTTGAGCGACAAACAGACACAAAACTATTCACTCCACAGCTCAGAGAGAAAAACAGTAACTTTTCATCCAAGCAATTTTGATTACTAATCAAAGTAGACATATTGTAAGCTTTTTTGCTGTGCACTGTTAATCAAAATAGCAAAGAAAAATAGCGTGTACACATTTAAAAAATCTGTTCATCACACTGACACTACATTTCAGAGCACTTCCACTTTTACAATCAAATTAAAAATACAGAGGTAAAAACAGATGATGGCCTGATCTCTTCTAAAGACTGTTGATAAATTTAGCACTCACTAAGTTGAGAAACTAATGTAGCTCCTTGAGTCACCAAAGCAGCTTAGCACACAGCTCTACTGCCTGGCATTGCCTTCCCATACAGATCTGCTCTGTGTACTCCCATGCATCATGTTCCTACTTCATCACGCGACTTGAGATGAAAAAGGTATGTTTTACAGAGCTAGTGTGACAGTTTCAACTGAAACATGCTTTTCCTCCTTGTATGATGCACTTTTTCTGCTTGTTGAGGGCATGATTCCTCTAACCCCAGATTTCTGGGCATGAAGATTTCCTCCCAGCCTGGCAGAGTGTTCCTGCATACCAGACAGAGCTCAGCTCCCCTGCACTGACCCACTTGGAGAACACTATGTGCAGAAGAGGCACTTGAACATACCTGTGGCTTTGCACTCTATGCATGTCTCAAGCATCTTTCCTTAAGAGCCTGAAACACTTCAGTCTACATCAAGTAAACTTATTACCAAGTCTGATTTAACCTTAAGTGGTGTCATCGTTAACATGGCAAGCAGAAGAATTTTAATGACAAGAATCATTTTATTCTCGAGCTCCTCAGTGCTCTGAATAGATCCCAAATCCCCAAATGAGAGCAAAAAACGTATTCTCAGGGAAAAAGTCTTTTTAAGATCTGAAAGAAAACTACAGTATCTTTTTTGTTGCAATAAGAATTCTTTGATCTATTTTCTTCCTTCTGGTTTCTCTTTTTAAGAAGAAAATAGATTTCAGGGAAAAGAATCTCTGCCAACAAATGTCAATATTAAGCCATAAATCTGATCAGGAATTTTAGGTGCAAAACACCTGATTGGTATTCTGTGTCTTCCACACAAGCAAAAACATTTATATTTTGTTAGAAGAAAATACATGACAGTGGAATTTATGTGATGACTGTGTACAAATAAGCATGCCCAGAAAACAGTTAAAGGGGAGAAAAATACCTGTATGAAATCTAATGGGCAAATTAGGAAATTTTAGTTACAGGAATTCAGTTGCTACTTAGTGTTTATAGGGAAGCACAAAGAGAACATCAAAATGCCTGATCACATCCCATCTGTTACTACCTCTCGCTGGGTAACATCTTGACTGCCAAAAAAGCTATTTAAATTTACTACATTGCAGCTACTGATAAATATCACTTCTGTGAAGATCTAATACTAAATAAAGACAAGATCTGAGGATAAACCTTACAAGCAGTAGTGTCAAAAAGATCCAAATTTTGCTTAGTGTAACAACTGTAATCTTATGAGCGTGCGGTTTCTTATTCCTTGTCCCTGTCTGTGATATGTTTTTAACAGAGCACACAACTGTGCAACTCCTCAAAAGCTGGATGTCATCCACAGGAAGAAATAAAGGTAGAACAGAAAGAATGACATAAAAAAGAAAAAAATGAAAAGGTATTAGGAGAAGGTGATGGAGAAGGCGGCAACTTCTATTCAACAATTTTGGAGGTGATTACTCCAGGCACTGTCCACATAGATCTGACAGGCACAGAATGCTGCCATGAAACTGCCTCCAGCAATGGAATACATTTTCCAGCACATCACAGCAGCTGCAACAGCATCAATTCTGCTTGCAATCCATGTCCAAAAAGAAAAGTTCTCAGTGGTCCTATTTCAGCATATCTCAAGGACTAATTAAATCCTCATTACTATCTTCTAATTATTCCAGTGCTCTGGGATTTCACTCAGTAAGTCCCCAATGGTGCATTAGATGAAAAGGGTTAAATAACCTGTGTTGATTTTGAGACTCCAGATCTATTTCAGACCTTTAGCATATCATCAGCATTATCATGAATATTTAACTACGTACCGCTGTGAAAATTATAAGGGGAAAACAATTAAAGATTTTTTAAAAATTAATTCTGACCCATATACATTTGCACTAATAAATAAGGCTTCTTTAAGTATCCCCATTATGAGAGTGCTTGCTAGAGTAATAACGTGAAGTCATTAACTGTTTTCATTAAACTCAATGGTTTTCAGGAGCTCCCAATTCACTATTTTAATATAAGACTGAAACCTGACATGTACATATCCAACTGCATAAGCATGAAAATACTACTTAAAAGCAGCTAAGTTTTCTCAGCTTTTTCAAAATTAGATGAGGAACCATTCATTCCTGAAGGGGTAAAAGTGCCTATTTCAACCTTATTGTGACACATATTCTCCTAATAGTGCTTGCACAGGTGAGTACTCATATAAGCAGATGGAAATCCCCATTAGTTTACAAAAGTAAGAATGGGAGTATAAGCTAATGGCCAGGATAAAGGTTTCTTTATCATGCTGCAGCTTCAGGGAGCTAATTTAGGGAATCAGCTGGGATGTGGTGGGTTTCTATTCGATCCTTAGAAGTAACTTCTTACTCATTGAGCAGTTCTGGCTACTAAGGACATCCTGAAAGTACAGCTTCCAAAACCCAAACAAATAAGTAGATACCGCTGAATATAGGGAACTCAAGCCACTGTGTGCCTCAACTATTTGCTGAATGATTACGACAGCTGAGGTATTACTGCTGCCCAACCTCTGGGGCTGATGCAACGAAAGTTTATAAAGAACTTTGACTTCAATAAACACAAAAAATCAAACCTCTACTTTTGATCACATAAAGAAAAGTCTGGAATAGGTCTATCAGAAATGGAGAGCAAAATGCACATTCTCCTTCCTCCTGAAAACATAGCAACTTTCAATGACTACCTCAATTAGTCACGACTACACTGTTGTTATGGTAGTCCCGAGGAACGGCAATTGTTGCGATTCAGTTAAAGCAGTTAAACACACATGGAGGTGAGTGGCTGTGTCCACTCTTGCTTCTTCAAGAGGCTTCTGACAGCAGCCTGTCTCCAGAGCTGTCCGGCTCCAACAGTCCATTAGAGTGTATGGGACTTACTTGAAGCCCCAGTGCTTTCAAGGTCATGTGAGCTAAGGAATAGGTTATGTACATAAAAGTAAAGGCAACTTCTTGTTTCCTAGGTAGACAATGTGTGTTGGTAGAATTAAAACCATTTCACTGATCGGGCATCAAACAACAGTGGCCAGTTACCAGTTGTGGGACAAGAACACAAGTGCCTAGAAGAGCAGGCTACATTTACACTAAGCAGGTACAAATATTCTACAGCTCGAGCAGGACATGCAAAATTTTAGAATTATTTTTAAAAAGTAAGCATTTTTATGCTTATTACAAAAAGTATGAAATAAGCTATATAAAAAGAAAGCTGAAGAGCACGCAATCCCCCAAGAAATTTCTATTACTGTATATATGTGCAACATTAATACTCCCCTACTTTCACACACAGAATGTACATGTAAAAATATGGTCACTGCTTCATGCTGCATTGTATGACAGGGGATGTATTGCCTTAGGCAAGTAAATACAAAAATGCCAGCTGGGTGCTGAGTAACCATGGAAAGCAGGGTAAAATATCATCAAATACTTTAACAATAAAATAAGTAAGTGTAAACTTAATGGTTCAAGGTAGTGGTTTAGCATCCAAAAGTGCTACAGCTCACACTCCATCTGTCACTCAAACTTCATGATAGCTGGTAAATAACATTTTTTTTCAAGTATTGAGAGCAGAGGATTCTGCTCAAGCAATGATTAGTAGTCTTTTGTTCATCCAACTTTCTCCCTAAACAAGGAAAAAAATGCTATACAAAGTGTGAAAAACATTACCTTATCCCATGGAGTATCTCTAGGGTTTTTATTTTCATTTTCCTTTAATTTTTTTTTCTTTTTTTGGGGCAGAAAGTGTATCAGTAAGCTGAGAGTTTAAATTACTGTAACAGATGCCCAAGGATCAGGTGTCCTTAGCAGCAACGATTTTCTGCTCAGGTTTTTATCACTGAATGACAAGCACCTTCCCTTTGAGTCCCCATCATTCCCCCTCCTTCCTTTCTTCAAGTTCTGTGGAAAGCAGTTCAAGCAAGCAAAGGAATCAACTAATGTAACAGCCTTTTTAAAAGGTGAAGTTTTCCATTTCAAAGGAGCCTCTAATCAATGACAGGGCACAAAAGGGAATGCACGCATGTTTATGCGCGTACAGCACAGACTTTAGAGAAGCTTTGGGGAACATGTTCTGCAGAATCAATATGACCTAGCTAGTTACAAATTTTGAATCTCCTGCATGAAACAAATGGACTTCTTGTACCAGCTGGATCACACGGATCATGCATATTACACCAGATTTTGCATAGGAAGTGTGCAAAACCCACAACATTCCCAAACACATTTTCTCCAAGAATGTACCCACAATTCTCACTGCAGAGACAAAAAACCAAACTGAATCAGTCTGTAAATTTTAACTTCTCTCACTGTTACTTACTTGTTTGACTTCTCAATTATGGCAGCTGTCTTCTGTTTTACTTCTGAATACCCCTCTGCCTCTCCCGACCACACAATGAACTCCAGTTCTGTTCTACAGCAGAACAGAGAGGTTTGGCCTTTCCAGCTCTGCCAGAACTGCCTAACTTGCCCCCCAAAGCCAGGTGAGGAACACACACTGCAGAAATAATCATTACTGGGCAGTATAACATATGCCAAGACCCAGTTATGCCAGGGAATGCACACATCTTTCTGAGATGTTCAGGTCTTCAAGCCTCAGTCTGATCCATTCTTGCTGCCTTGTAACACTTGTATCCCACAAAGCATCATATATTTGTATTGGGTACTGAGGCCACTCTTTTTTCACCAAACATGTACACTATTCTGATTTTTTTAAGGGAAAATAAGTCCCCTGCACTAACAACTGAGTATAAAGAATGACTGAGAAGGAAACAAAACAAACGAGCATGGAATTCTGTATTTCATGTTCTCATTAATCAGCATTCCTGGAGGAGGGGACATTCAACCCAGAAAAATAGCAAAAATTAAGACTCTCTGCTCTTCTTTGTGAGTCCTCTTAGCTCCTCCTGGATGCTATCCCAGAAATTTGTCATTCTGTGAGTTCAACTTGTTTCACTGTGAGAAAACTTCTAGTATTTATGGTATCCCCATATGGTGCTACTTGAGATATTTCTGGAAGCAAGACATTTTAGGAGGGGCATTTCATAAATAACTCCATGTTTATCACAGTTATCATGTGTCTGTTTTGCAAGCTTGTCACTGGCACATGTTAACCACTGCATGGACAGGATGCCCAGTTTACAGCAGTGGATCACATATATGGCCACGAAATAAAGCTGTGACAACTATCTTCCATGAGCTATGGAGAAAAGAGGTGAAAGGAAAAAGGGCTCAAAGTTTATAAAAGGTAACATTAATTTAAAAGGTAACATTAATTTAAAAATGTTCTGTTTATTTTTGGGAGCACACATTAGGAAGCATCCTTTTAGAACAGTGCCGTTGCCTGCAAGGTTGTCCCTTGGAAGATTTCCAAATGTTTGAACCATCTGACCTAAGTATTTGATTTACCTTTATATTTAAAGATACTTTTATCCTAGAACTGGCTAGAGGACTATCATGTCCTCATAAAGATGAGAATTTGAAGAACAGTAGCAAAACTGTAGTGCTCATAGGTAGCACTCCTTCTCTACATCTTAATTCCAAGACAGACAACAAAAAGTTGTATTCTCTAGGACATGACTCAAGTATTTACAGAAACTGCCTTTATACCCTGGGCATTCACTGTATTTTGAGAAAATCTTGTTTTCAATTATAGTTTGGAAAAACCTGCTATTCAGTTGCTCTTTCCCCAGAGAAGGAAACCCCCCAAGCCTTTTACAATGAAGACTGTCATTATTTTCCCTGGGAAAAGAAAAGAAATACCAGGAAATCTCACATCGCTAATGTACAACTTAAATGAAGGCCGCATTTGGCACCAACTAAAATAGCCCCAACACCTAACAAACCTCGGTCCTGTGGCATTGGTGACTGGCTCAAGGCAGGGTGGGAGCTGGATTCTGACTGGCTGCCAGGAGGCTGCGGTGGCATCTGACTGCCTGTAACACACAGAGAGAAAGGGAAAACAGACTTGCTTTTAGCATTTCAATGCACATAACCAAGCATTGCTGCGTTTTTCAACCACTCAACATCAAAGAAAGTACCAGCTGTATACGGTAAAGACAGAACTCAACAGGTCTAGCTTTTTTCATACTTTTTACTTTTTGTTTCTTTTATATTTTGAAACCCATGGAGGAAACATGCACTAACATATTTAGTAACAGGCATGGCAAAATGTTCAATTTCGCACTGAGCGAGTTCCCAACCTCACCAACATGATCCAATTTATAGCTGTAAGTCTCCTGACACATATTTCTGTTAGAGAGTTTAACAAAATCCAAGTCTGCTGAACAATAGGGCTCATCCTGCCGAGCTTAAACTGGCCTCCAGCCAGGCAGACATGGACTGCTGCCAACAATATTACCAATGAAAAATTCAGTCAATACAAAAATGACTAACAACAACAGTTTAAAAAGTATTTCAATGAATCAGTGGTTTTAATATTCTTTGAATGTCCATGTAGAATATGGGAATAAAGAATAATATGCAGGCACACATGGTGAAAGTGAAGCATGTTTGAAAGACATCAGACAGAAAAGGGCTATTTTATTATTCAAATAAAAGCAAAGGGAAGTTATTTATTAAAATAACTAAAATAATTAGCCAGAATAGACACATCCATTTTTATGACCTTGATCAAAAGACATCCATTTCTGTCTACCCACCCTAACAAGAACAGCACTCACACTGCTGTCTGTGAGGCTCAGGACACAAAATGTTCCCTTTCAAAGTCAACGGATAATAAGGCAGGCGCTTATTGCACTGATGCAAGTCACTCCTCTGGGTCACCAATCAACACCATGTCAAGCTGGGAGGTCCATGTTACCACCCTCCCAATGCCCCGAGGGCCTCGGGCTTAAGAGTCAACCTGCCACAATGCGAGCAGGAGAAAGAATGAGACCTGGACATCCCCTAGCACTCCTCTTTGCTACTGGGCTGAGACATATCTGCTTGTGACAGCCGAAGAGGCTTGAAGCCCACCTCAGGTTAGGCAGCAAATATATACTTTAAGCATTTAGACACTTGTAGTGACGAGCGCGGTATAAATAGCAGCAGACAGATTTATATCCCTCATCCACAGAAACTGTTCAGATTGTTTTCCATTTGAAAGAAATGGAAAGAATAAAACACAGGCAATAATAGATTTGTGCCTGCTGAGTGTCATTTCCTCCTGCTCAGCAGCTGCCCCTCTGCAGCGGCAGGAACAAAAATCCTGCGGATGGTCCTGGCGCTGGGAGCTGGGCTGACAGCAGGGCAGCAGGGGTTGCCCTTTAGAGCAACCAAGGGCCTGGAATTGGACATAAATGCAGGAAAGCAAATGTGTCTGCTCTGCCCCATCCACTTCCCACCCTCAAAGCAACTGGCTCTCAGCACCAACACTGAATAAAGGCCAGAATGATACAGAAGGAAGAGAAAATCTATAAAATGTGGAGTGTAACCACTGCCTAGCTATTCAGATGAGGTGCTTTTGCACTAAAAACCTGACAGTCACCATTACCGGGAGCAGCTGTGACAACTGTCTCAGAGATGCAAATGCTGGACTAGAGGCAGAATTGTTCCTCCAAAAGACCAAACATGCCACTCAGCACCCAAGGCTTTGGGATCCACGGCCCATTCACAAACTCTGAGGCATATGACAATAATAATGACAAACTCCAGCTTATGTTTTGATGTCACTCAAGAGCAGGCTGTGGAGATGGTAAGTGCCTGCATTATAATGAATGCTTTCGGCTTGACAGGAAGGATTCAGTGACTTAAGACTGTAAACAAACAGCATTTCCATGTTAACACAGGCCACTGCCACTTCCACTGTGTATGCCTGAGGCACCACTATCAGACAGAGCACTTCAAGTATCTGGGAACCTTCTAAGGTTTTTACAAACACTTAAAAAAAGTAAATAATAAAGGCAGGGGTAGTCCTGACCACACCACATAGCTCCCAGCAGGATCCCCCTTTAGGTGGAGGCTTAGCAACTTTGAGAGACACTACAGTGCATAGAGTATCTATGATAGGCAACATATTTTGCATATCATACATGGAGTCTGTTTTTTTTAGTTGACAGTAACACCAGTTATCTGGCTGGAGCCTTACCCTGCACAGGCAGCTGTGCAAGCACAGACTGGGAAGGTGAAAGCCTAGAACAGCAGCTGTACCACACGTTACAAAAAAATCAGTTTCATCTGCATCCTCAGTCAATACAGACTCAGGAGTTTTGCAAATTCACTGAAATCATCAGCCTCTGCAAACAGTAATGCTATTTTATCAGTGCACTTTTTAAAGTTTATTTTTGCTTTTTTCCTGTATTAAACAAACTTTAAAGAAAAATTTTTGTTTCACAGTACAAAATAATTTCACAAACATGACCAACTCCACACATACTCTGATGAGTAACAAACTTTCAAGAGAAGTATCCCCTGTGCTAATTATGAGTGAGTGCTACAGATTACCCAGGTGCTGGACATGAAGTCATTGCATCGAAACATTTTCAGTCGAACTGCCATTTTATTCTTAGAAGTGATGTGAAAGGTAAAAGGAGGTTAAGCACCCAAATACCTTTGAAGACTTGAACTGAACTCTTAATTTGGGTATCTAACTCCTATTGATTGGGAGCTGATGACAGGACTTTAAAACCTTTGAAGATCCTGTCTGCCATGCTTCTTAAGTTTCTTTGTCATGAAAAGAAATGACCTTAAAGATTTTCTATTTCTTTCCTTTAAATGATAGTAATCCTTTTCTCTTTCAACCAGTATTGCAGTTGTGATTCTTGGAAGACACTTTAAATAATACATGAACAGACTTTGGTATTTTATTAGGGAAGGAAAACGTCTACAAAAGAAAAACAACGTCTACAAAAGAAAAACAACCTCTTTTCTTTTGCAACATAAATTCTACAGCTATTTAAGAAAAAAATCTAATAACTTTTTTTTCACTGACAGACTCCTTTGACTCAGAGTTACACAGATCGAAGTTTAAACAGGGATGACCTTTTCCCTTGTTTTGTATACCATCGTTGCCACATTGCTGAGATACTCCACCTGCTAAAACTTATGCAAAGTGAATACTACAGATGTTTCACAATACTTTTATTATGAAAACCCACAGAAAATGCAATAATACATGTTAAAAGGATAGAAGCTGCCACACTAGTTCTTTCTCCTTTATTTAACAGAGGAGAAAAATGCCATCCAAATTTATATGGCTATCTAGTAAAATTAGTCATTAAAACTACTGAAACCAGCAGTCTACCTAATACAGTAGGTATTACCTACTGTAATTAAGTGTATACCTAATACACTTAAAATAAAAAAAGTCAGCTGAAGAGGTAAGGGAATTTAAAAATGCTTAATAGCATATTTGTAAGCAGGTTTTCTATTTTTTAAATCACATGAAATGCTTTTAAAAATTTTGCACTTTGAAAATCTTCACTTCAAATGGAGTCAGGAGAGACTGCTTAGCACCTCTGGAAAAGATGGGCTGAGAAAAGTACTAAGTAGCAATTGCATTATGGCTACAGCCATGCAGTTAAACTGAAAAAAGTAAATTCCTCAAGCTAACACAGCAAGCAAGAGTAGACCTTTGACATCCTGCTGAGGAGGGATCCTTACAGTCCACATCAGTAATGTTTTGAAACATGCTGAGGGCTCTTTTCTCCCATCAGATGTAATGACACTGGAGGATGCTCAGCTGTGACACCCTGTACCAGTTGGACAATACCTCACAGAACAATTGAATCAAGAAAGCACTTCAGTGATAACAGGTTCCCTCTGGGAAATAACTAGTTAAGGGGGGAAGGAGGGATATCAGCAGAGGAATTTTAAGATGCATGAGGAACTGGAGGGTTGGGGACCGATCACAGCCTGTTTTGAAAGGAGACACTAGGCCGAAAGAAAGGCAGAAGTTAGAGATCTTGTGGGTTGTCTTTGGGACAATTCTCAATCTAGTTTAGGAATTAAGAGCTAGGACAGAATTAATGACATTGACTTATCACAAAGTAGGAATATCAGTCAATACAAAAGATGATCAAAATACTACTAAGAAACCCTTAGGACCACCTTTTGGCTTGGAGTATCAAAAATGCAAACACATTCATGGACCAGAAACAGGCCTTTTGTAACTGAAGAGCTGTAGGTTATCAGGTAGACATGGGAGGAGAAAAGGAAAGAAAAATATTACCATATCTGTTGATCTGAAATGGTTATAACCTACAGTTATAACTAACCATTTGATGTGGCACTGAAAGAAACAAGTTTATTACTAGGATGAATTAGAAGCATTGTTTACAGTAGAGGTAAGACAACACAACAACACTGCTGGTGTATAACTGGTGAGCATTCATAGAAACAAACCAAGAAAGCCTAATAGAAGGGGAACCAGCTACCAGCATGACATGACAGGAGGCTGAAAGAGTGAGTATTATTTAGTATGACAAAAACCAGAGCTGTGATTTTGTGACTTCTTTCTGCAAATATATTTGAGGCTAAATATCAGGGAGGAAAAAGAGCATGATGTTTAGGATCATAATCAAACCATTACTGGAATTCGAAACAACTTCATTTTAGGAATAATGATGTCCTGAAAATCTAGTGATTAAGATGAAATTTTATAAAATAGTAGGATAATCATCACACAGTCAATGTTACAATAAAGGCTCACAGACCAGAAGAGACATTCTGGGTCTCAGATCCCTACATCAGAAATGGAAGAACATAAGTAGGCTTCTATATGGGAGTGTTTCAAACGAGCTTTTCAGGAAATTGGAAGTGAGGTACAAATGGCCTCAAAGGAAAGAAATTTTTCTATGGGTAGTATAAAGGGAAACTGGTCACATGTTTTGTGTTACCTCTTTCATCTTACAAAGCCTATGACCCCTTAAAATAAAGATTATTTTCTTCCTTAATTTATGCATTGTAACCAAGCTTCCTGTTATATCAATGGTATTTTTAAAATTACTTATTAATTCAAGTAAAAAGCAAGGATTGTCTGCATATCCTCTCAAATTAAGACATGCAAAATATTAAAATCTTCCTCCTATCTGTGCAGTAATCTGAGTGAGATGTTTTAAAAGGCCTGAGACATGAGGATCCTTTCAGATACAGCAGCTGTGGCTGTGCTGGGATACTCAGAGTAAGGCGTGACCAAGCCCTCTAGCTCTGCTCAGTACCACACTGCAGCTCATAACCCCTTGCTATACGCACCAATGCTGGCAATCCACTGCAGCCTGTCCACTGAGACAGGTTCCACCTCCCTGACCCAGGAGCTCGGGACCAAACCCAGGACCATCCTGCCTTGGGATGGTTCTGGTGGCTGGCTGAGCAGCTTGCTGAAGGCGAGACCGCAAGCGGCTGGTTTGTTCCACTGCACCAACACAGAGCTTCTCTAAACAAGAAGCTTATCAACTTATGCCAGACTTATGGATGCTCTACCTCATAAAAAGTTACCAAGATTGTTGTTGGGCCTAGCCCTGATTTTCCATATTACCTCTTAAAACAAATGTATAATGCTTCAAAGACACAAGATTCCCTAACATACATGAGTATCACTCACAATCCATGTAAAATCAACGAGAGGTAAACCTCCCCTTTTCTTCTCATGAAAGTATAAAATGCTCAGACTACTAAAATGAAAATTACACTCCTGCCTTTTTTTTCCTACTTATGTCACATTTACCATATCAAGGATGGGGTTGTGAGTGAGTTCCAGAGAAATCACTGTAACTTAAATGCTAAACTGCTCTCAAATCTCTGTTAAAAAATGTAACATTGAACTAAGGGGCCCAGAAAACCCTCGCTCTGACTTCTCTCTGCACAAATGCAATAGCATAAACATCTTAATTTCATGAGTAGAAGCTGCTTGTTTGACATGATATAACATTTAATTCAAAGCAAAGTTGACAGAAGGGATGAGGTAGCTACTCAATATTTTGTTTCATCCTCATTACTCAGTGTGTAGTCCCAAGGTATTACTTATGGAACACCATCCAAATGTCACCCTTACTACAGAATAATTCATTATATTATGGACTTCAAAAAAATAGAATTAAGTAGCTGAAACTGGGGTCTGTCAAATTAGACATCCAAGTTTTATTCCCAGGTTGTTCCACCTCTGAGTAAGGTATAAAGACTGTAACAAATACTCAGGACTATGAAGTGAAATAATTGTTAGTACTGCCTAAACTGATAATGGTTTTGGTGGCAAGGGGCAGGAAAGTAAATATATTGCCCTCCAAGGCCACAGCTAATTTTGCTCTGGAGGTGAAGGGACAGCAGCAGCAGCAGACACTGTGAAGAGTGTCTGTTTCATCCAAGCCCTATCCAGAAGTCACTTCTGCGTTTGGATCAGTGAAACACTTTCTCCCAAGATTTTGTAAACAAGCCCAAAGCAAGCTGTCAATGGGAATCTTCAAAAGGCTGCAACTCACCCGAATAATGCATGGCTTTCCAGTAAGTCACAGCAAGCACCTGTCTGCCTGAGGACTGTTTCTCTCCAGCAAATTCCAAAATTCTGCTGCAAACCAGGAAGGCTGTAGAGCTCCCCAAAATTAAGGATGCATCATCTATTTATTTGGGTAAGTGAAGGCATAAGTCAGTCTAAGTCTAGGGATCACTGCTTCTCTATCCTCAGTAACACCTACCCCAGACCTGTAATTTCACTTCACAGTTATGAGAAGCTTCATTTGGGGGAATCAAATTCTTTCTGCTTTCAGCTCTGCCTAACTCTGCATCCATTTAATGCATTATTTCCATTAAGCTCGGGAGAGTTTCCAGGCCAGGGTATTTCTGCTGGAGGCCAATCCAGAATGGCGCAGCCCAGGATAGCAACCAGTTAAATCTTTTCTAATCCCCACATTCAGAAACGGTGGCTCACAGCGACTGGCACGCAGGAACTGAATAGAGCAGGCAAGCTCATATTTCTCTCACCAGGCCAAATTAATAAAAACAAAACCTGATTTCTCCTCCTCGTTTTCCTATTCTTCCTGTTCCCCAATATTTTTCCTCTTTCAAACAATTTTATTTTTTTTTTGTTTGAGAAGCCTAGTGTTTGGCTGCCTTCTGAAGAAATGGGCACAGTGACAGATGAAAGGCCGTATTCATCGCCTAATTCAGAATAGGGAAAAACCGACTGCTGTGCATTTAAGATTCTAACAACCTTGCAATTTTGTAGAGCCGTTTTCCCCAACCCGTTCTTTTGAAGAAATCTGCTTTTATTCTGTTAATAACTAACCACAGTTGCAGCAGCATGGATCCGATTAGCAGTTCTTACGCTACAAAGGGGGTGGGGGGGAGGCTGTGAACAGGGTTGCCAATTTGTCCACCTGGGTCCCCAGAAGAAAGATTAGATGAGGTGCTTGCTCCTTTCTTCCCCACTCGCTCGCTGCTCTGCACTAGACAGACCTCTTCAAAGCTCAGCCACTGCCTTAATTTCTTTTTTTCCCCCTCTAAAGTCTCGTTTAACCGCCCCTCCACATGTTTTGCTCTCTGTGTCACCGCATCCCTCCAAAGCGATGGAGTGAATTGGGATGAGAGGGGCTGGGAGAGGCTGCGGCCGCAGCTTGACAATGCTTTTTCTTGCACCTCCATGGGGCCTCTGGATTGCTTTTAGATTTTGCAAATTATATTTTCTTAAATTTGTGCAAGCCACTGGAAAAAAGTGTCTACATTCCTTAGGGAATGATCCAAACCCTGTAGTCGTACGGTGTTTTTTCATTCTCTCCTTTTAATCCTTCCATAAAAACGGTAGTTTTGCTTGCATTTAGACTGAAATAGAAGATTGTAAAGGGTTGCATGGATTTAGTAATCCGTAATTACTTGGGACACATCATTACATGTTTGTAGTAATTACATGTAATGCAAAAAGCATATACTTCAGCTAGAGAAAAATCATTCTCAATTTCTCTATAAAATGTCAATTAGCCAGAATATAAAATTGTAATTGATTCAAGTGCTAAATATCTAAAAGCTCCTAACAAAGGAGAGGGTAGTATTTCTTTCTTATATTTGGCTCATTTCTTCCTTCCAGAAATAAAATCTACCCTGCCACACACCTGAAACCTAAAACTTCAGAATTCTATTTAGGGATTTAATCCAGGTTCCAAAAGGAAGAATTTTTCATTATCAATGTTCATTCTCTAGACTGCATTTATAACTAGGAGGAGATTTTTTTCTCTAAGCTGTTCCTCATTGTGTCAACTGTATTTAAGAGCCTGAGAAGCACAACAGATGTAGCAGACATACACTTCTAGTATTTGCCATCTAATAAAAACCTTAACTCCTAACTTTAACATCGCCAAATTCTAACCAAACCACGTATCCATTTTCATTTATGATATCTGCAGTGTGAAAACATGCAAGGTACAAAAGAAAGGGTGAATGTGAACTGAAATTGCTGTTTCTCAACCATATTTCTTTTTCTTGATCCAGCTAAGCGTAAGAATTTCTCAGAATAAATATTCATCATCAGGCAGCATTAACTTGGAAGATCCGCAATAATGGAGTTTGAGTCCTCCCAGCTCCTCCTGACTCTCACAAATTTAGCAAGCAGAGAAACTGGAGCAGTGCTATGTGGCAATGAACTATTTAGCTACTCCTGCATTCTACTCCTCATACTAGATCATTGTCTGTGATTAATGAGCATTTTAGTAGCAAAATGTAGGTGCTCTCACTAATACTACCCTCAAAAGGAACAAACCCTTAGCTAATCTAGTTTTTGTTATTGTGTTATATTGCATATTACACAGCTCTGGTCTCAGCCGTTCTCAGGGATGAGGGAGAAAAGGGCAAGCTGAATGCATAAAGGATAAAAGCACCTTGAGGCAAACCTGCTTCCAAAAACCATTTGGTGGGTCTGATCTCCCTAGAAGACAAGATCTATCATGCCATATTTCATCTTGCCCGACAACGATAAGCTCCAAAGACCGGTGCAGAAGCGAAGCAATTCTTCATGTATTTTTAATCAACCGAGAACTTTCATCTGGCGAGCTCCCTCCGCAAGGTCACACGCACCACGCGCAGCCACGTGCCTCTCATGCAGTTTGCAAACACCAACTCCTATGTCAGCTTCTGTTTGGAAGGGGGAGTATTAACATTAGCAACTCCTGGTTTTATCATTTATAAACATGCAGATGTGGATTATTAAAGATTAATGCATTTTGGGATTGGTGTCGGCATTCCGTTTGTCTCACGCCGAAACCAATTCTGTTCTTCATTAGTCAATGACAACCCACATCACCCTGTTGTAGAAGAGAAATCAAAGGTGCAAGCGTGAATTGAGAATAAGTGATGAAACTGATTACTAAGAAACTTAACGGCTGTAATCAATCAACACATCACAATAATTTGAGTCCACTGTTATCTGAAGATGGGGAACAAACAGAAAAGCTTGCTGATGGAGTGAATTGTTCTTTAGTGTTTGCTTTGTAAAAACCCACTTTGCAATTTGACTTCCCTATCTACCTACAGAGCAATGCTGTCAAAGGGCTGTTCCAAATCTTTCAAGTCGCAGCTCAACCTGCATGAATTTTGTCTCCAAGGAGGAGAAAAGATATCTTGCTTTTCATTAATTTTTAAAAAAATTATTATCTGGAGGTAGTGAAAATGTTCTTTTTTTGAGTCTAAGTGGCTATTTTCTAGCTGGCACAGAATTAATTAGAGCCATACTTGCAATGTTCAGATTCCTTCTTCTAGGGAGGGACACACCACGTATCTGTCTAGTCAAGTCTGACACTAACTATGAAGCATGAAGGCCACTTTAAATATCTCTCACGGCAGTGATACATAGTCCACTGAAAAACTGAAAACTGCAACAGCCTACCCCATCACAGAAACCAAATCTCTTACGACATTTATGCTCTATTTTATCTAGGTATAACAACCATCTGTCAACAACAACAGAAACACACTGATGGAGACGTGAGAGACTTTCCCCATTCACTCATCAATCACTGCTTAGTATTACAAGGGACAGGGGAGTGAGAGACAACCTTTTAATTTATGATAAAACACAAATTAATGCCCTATTTGCTAACACAAAGATAGAGCGACAATCTATGTTTGTGTAGCCAAAGAATGACAGAATAAAACACCCCAAACATTAAAAAAAACCTATACACTGCTTTAAATTTCTTGACAAAAACATAAGCAGTTTGAGCAAAAAAAGTTATAAAGAAATGCAAAGGTTAGTGATCAAATGTAAACAATGATTGTCCAAGGATGGCCTTAAAGCATACATCTAAAACTAACAACAAAGATACCTGTCAAATCTTGGCAACTGTGTTTAAGTATATTTGAATTTTGTTACGTGAAGCAGAGCACATGCATAATTATGCAAATATGTTAATTGGATTTCAACAGCCCTCATACTCGAGATGGATTTGTACCAGCAGGGTGCTACCAATGACTCACAGAGCTACAAGAAGTGGCCTGTCGCATGTGTGCTGCCACAGTGTCCACAGCAGCAGATGCCCTGCCATGCTGGCTGCTCAGCCATTGCCAGGATGGTGGAAATAGTCCTGGCAGGAATCAAAAAAGAGGACAAACCAGATATGGGGCAGAGCACAGCTATGGGGATGTGAACACCACTGATCTGGCCATCTGTGGGAGGTTTACAGGAAACCTTTGTAGGGTGCTGGACAACTCTCAGCACTGGACCCTTCAGAATATTCAGTCCATAGGGCAGAGATGTTTGTCACTGGCTGAATACAGAAATTAAACACTAAAATTGAAATGTGTGACAGTGAAATACGAACAGTGATATATGAGATATGAAGCAAATGAAACCATTTAAAACAAAACCCCATAAACTACCCCTAAAAAATAACCACCCAAGGCACGCCGATTTTCGTGATTTACTGTTTTTCTATCTGATGAGAAACTTTGGGCCAATGAAAAATAGCAGGTTGATGGTGCTGGAATATAAAACCCTCTGTCATAATGAAAACCTAACAGGAGGAACTTGAACAGCGTGTCTCTGTCTCATTTCATCTCCTGCACCTGTTCTGGAAAGAGCACCTCTGCAGAGAAGGATATCTCCCTGATCTCTGGCCATATTGCAAGTATGATAGGAGTTTTGATGGTGCCTTTTGTAGCATAGGCTCTCCTCATGAAACTTGACTGAGACTAGTTAATTCATGAAGCCTTGAAACAACAGATTATTCATCAGTTGTGACCTGGGCTGAATTCTAATATGTATCACAGGCTAGACACTCCCTATGCTAGAAGCAATGCCTTGAGCTAGTGTGCCTTACAATTTGCTTATTTTTTCATCCTCTGAAAAGACAGAAAAACTCTAAATGTTGTTCAAACCATTCAAAAGAAAAGGTTTTAAACCATTACTACGTGAAACATTCATCTATTTCATTTGTAAGCATTCTAGATTTGCAAAAACTGCTGATGAGATGTTTAGTGCACTAGCAGTGATTAACAACATAGCTACGTCAATGGCATTTTGTGTTTTGGTTTTTTTCTGGTCTGGATGCCAATGAACAGCATGCAGCTTCCTTGCAACAAGCTGTTGCAAGATTTTGCCTCCGGAGAAGCCAAGGGGGAAACATTGATAGATGTATTAAAATAATCTTTCTAGACAGGGGGATCATATCCATTTTACAAGGATACAATCCCCTTTCTTATTTTTTCAGTTTAGGGTATCTAAAACTTCAACAAAAAGCATAGTATTACAAATTCACAGAATCATAGAATTGTTTGGATTGAAAGGGATCTTAATGTTCATCTAGTTACAAGCCCCCCCATCACGGGCAGGGACACCTTCCACTAGACCAGGTTGCTCAAAGCCTCATCCAACCTGGCCTGGAACACTTTTAGGGATGGGGCATTACTACTCTTCCAGTGAAGAACTGGAAGTTCCAGTGCCTTACTACTCTTACCGTGAAGAACTTCTTCCCAATATCTAATCTAAACCTACTCTCAGTTTAAAGCTGTTCCCCCATGACCTATCACTTCATGTCCTTTTAAACAGTTCCTCTCCAGGCTTCCTGTAAGCCACCTGTAAGTGCTGGAAGGTTGCCATAAGGTCTCCCCGGAGTCTTCTCTTTTCCAGCCTGAACAACCTCAGCTCTTTCAACCTGTCTTCTACAAGAGACGCTCCAGCCCACGCATCACCATCATGGCCCTTCCTTGGATCTGCTCCAACATAGGTTCTTCTTGTGTTGGAGACCCCAGAGCCGGATGCAGAACTCCAGGTGAGGTCTTGCCAGAGCAGAGCAGAGCAGAGGGGCAGAATCCCCTCCCTTGCCCTGCTGGCCACACTGCTTTGGATGCAGCCCAGGATACGGTTGGCTCTCTGGGCTGCAAGTGCACGTTGCTGAATCTTATTGAGCTTCTCCTCCACCAGATCCCCCAGGTCCTTCTCCTCAGGGCTGCTCTCCATCCATTCTCCACTCAGTCTGTATCTGTGCTTGGGATTGCCCCAACCCACGTCCAAGATCTTGCATTTGGCCTTGCTGAACTTCATGAGGTTGACAAAGGCCCATCCCTCAAGCCTGTCCAGGTCCCTCTGGATGCCATCCCTTCCCTCCAGTGTGTCAGTTGCACCACACAGGTTGGTGCCATCGGCAAACTTGCTGAGGGTGCACTCAGTCCCACTGTCCCTGTCACCAACAAAGAGGTTAAATGGTGTTTATCACTTTCATATGGTAGTCTTCGTTCCCTCAAATAATGTTTAAAAGGGGTCCATGCCATATAACATACAAATAGTAGTGGTTCACAGGGTAAGTATGTAGAATAGCCCAATCCCAAGAAACAGATTTTTTCAAATTCATTTTTAAAACACGATCTGTCCCCTATTGTTTTACGGTAGTATCTTCTGGAAACAGTTCAACTGGTAAGTTTCTCCTCTATAAGGCATGAAAGAAAGCATCCTTCCTATTCAGATTTTTGCAGTACAATGTCCCCTTGGACTACGATAGACTACTGCTCATGTTTTTCTTCTCTCAGCATTTTAGTCACACTAGACTGTCTACACACAGACTAACATGCACGCCAAGACAAGATTTCCTGTTACTGTTCTATCTAGGTATCCTCTTTCCAGCTTGCTCCTTTTTTTTGCCTGGAGTGCTGGCTGTAATGCTGTAATTCTGACAGATCCTGGAATTCAAGGTAGCTAGATGCTCAATACAGGTGTGGAAGACCTCCAAGTAGAGCTGAACACTGAATGGAACACATCCACTGATTCATATAATTATCAGAATTACAAATTTGGGGTATTTTTAATCAGAGGAGTGTGCTGACTACTGGTTAGCATAAATTAGCAAGAGTGGTAATAACATTCCTAAGCCAGAGTATCCACAAATGGATTTCCTTCTGAAAATTTTAACTTCATGTGTATCCAAGCTCCTCAGTAAAAGAAGACATCAATTGTAATAAAAACAACAATGCAGCTGATGCTTAACAGAGCGAAAATAACCTTGTTTCTTCAGAAAGTACACAGAGTGTGTTAAAAGCACAAGCCAAAATACTGATCTGCGCAAGTGGAAGTCAAAATACCAATCTATGTGAAAAAAAATATATTTACATATTTCTAAAGGCAGCATTTGCTATTTATTATTAGTATAGCACACCCTTCTCTTCTATACAGATAAAAATTGCTGTAGGGGTTTAAAAGTAAGAGAATCTATTAACTTGTAAAAAATCTGCTTGTCCATCATGGGTTAAGGGATTCCTGGCCTATCAGCAATCTTCCACAGAACTCTTAATATTAAAAAATTTTTGCTGCTTACACCGCAAGGGAGAAAGAGCTGACAAAAGCCTTTGGCCAGTGAGATCAAAATTGGGGATGGGGGGAGAACGGAGAGCTTAGCTTATTTACATTTTTGCTTTGTTAGTAAACTGGAATGGTTAGAGCAGGAGTGAAAGGAAAAAAAAAAGAGAAAAGTGAAATTAACAGCCACTAAATCTTCTGGCAACTGCAGTGCATTTTGATATGTGCTGTGTCAGCTTCCACTAATGGTTTAGGGTTGAATCAGGCACAGTTCAAGACCCAAAGCAGTGCAGGGCATCACATCTCATTCTTTGTAAGAACATGTACCCTAATTATAAAGATGGCTACAAAATAAAGAGATCAGGATTTCTGGCAAAGCAGAATAATGATCTACTTAATAGGAAATCATAATGTCATTTTGCATCAGTAAAAATCACAGAAGAGTAGGATTTCAGCCCTGTAACGAACGTACATCTGAACGAGAAGTGTTCCCATTTTGAGAGAAAACTACCTTTCTGAACAAAATTCATCAAAGTTGTTTTTTCTGCTTTTAGGAGTTAATCTCCCTGGTCTGTTCCGGTAATGCGAATGGAAACAAAGGCTGTATATGCATGTGCCACTTACCACACAAAATATCCATCCAGTATTTCAGAGAGCACAGGAAGGAAATGCCCACTGAGCTAGGGACGTGCCAATGTCAGTGCTGCCTGTGCCAGGCTGTTCCTGTGAAATTTGTGGCGTGCAGCAGAAAGCAATGCGGGGTGGGAGGCTTGTGGTGGGGTGCGGAGACAGCTTCAACAGGCAGTGGAAGAGAATCAGCCATTTGGGAGGTTTAATAGGGGGCTGTTTGTTTGTCTGCCCTTTTGATGTTAAATTAGTCTTCAATTTTGTTGCAAGGAAGGAGGCATTGGGAAATGGGTATTTCTCTTCCAGTAAACCCTGGGAAAGCAACACCTTTATTTTAACGGTGTTCCCACCAAGAACCCCCTGCAACATTTTGGCTTTCCCTAGCCATAGCTATCAGCAACACAACAGCTGCTCATTTTACAATGACTTGCTGGAGAGAGAATGATTGAAAGAGCCAATCTATGTCACATTGAGAAACTGTGGCACAACATTGCAGGAGGTAATAGGAGAGGAATGAGGTCAGAACAAACAAGGGTAGGGTGAGAACGGAGAGGAAAATAGCAGAGAACAAAATTATTAAAGGCAAGGTGCTGTACTACATAATCTATGTTTAAAAGCGGCCACAACCCGAATGCTGACAACAGCCACAGAAATGCAAACAAGCTCTGTGCCACTTTTTCATAGGGTCTCATGAATGCGGCTGATGATAAAAGCTACCAAAGCCCTTGTAATGAAGCACAGTGGTGGGAACACACAGAGGTGAAAGCACAGTTGTACAGTTTGAAAGCCCCAGCACCCAGCAGCATCCATCTAGTCACAGGGTTTTACATAGCAGCCTTGCTCCTGTCGTTTCTGTAGCTTGAGAAACACAGTAGGCAGCAACAGCAGCAGCAGCAGCAGCAGCAGCGCTACCGCAGCTGCCCAGCTGCCCTCCAGAGAGCGCTGCCATAGCTCACGCCTGGGAGTTCACCTTTAGCAAAAGAGCTGCAGAGACCAGAAGCTCGTCTGTGACAGGGAAACAGCGGTGGGTGATTTTGATTTAGCACCATTAATAAAAATCCTTCCTGAGAAAGAACTGCTTTTGTGTTACTGCAGCAGACCAGAAAACCACTGTGCAAAATGGTGGCACAGTTTGTATGAAGAGGTAATGCTTTTCTCCAGGTGAGTTACAAAAATGAGCTTTTGGGGCTCAGCTGAAGGGATGAAGTGACTCTGACCCTGACCTCTGAGCCCATAGCCCTTCTATTTTTGCCCCATGGGGATCAAGTGCTTTCATAAAAGTTATTACTTTCCCCTACATGTTTATTCCCATCCTTACATATCACAGCTACAATAAAGCTATTTTCAGTGTCACAACATTTTTCCCCTATTCAGTAATCAGGCTGCCAAAATGCCAGTCCATTTGCTTGCCTGAATCTGACTATGGCAACGTTACCTTTCCAGCCAGGGTGGACTATCTAGCTTCACTCAACAACAGGGATGGATTTCTGTACCAAATTTTGGGAACTCCCTTGCAAATACAAAGTTAACACACTGCATATAATGCAAATACTCTGTCCCCACTATTCCTGCTCCACCTGAGCATGTGCTGCCATGCTGAAGAGTGGCTGGAGAGGGAAGAAATAACTGCAGGGCATGAACTCAGCATCTGGGCTCGACATGCTCAGGCCACATTTAGTATGCAACATTCCTGTGTGCACTGAGCTTACTTCCCTTTGCTTATCTAGTTTAACCTCTGCAGACAAACAGGCACAAACATTTTGCAGAGATACCTTTGTATCAAATACCAAAAGACATGCTACTCACTGAATTTTAACCTACATTTGGTTTAAAGCAACACTCAAGTCACCTAACAAAAAGGCACCACTGCTTTTGTTTCTTTTAACTGAGCTCCATGGTTCTTATTTTGTGGTTTTGTCAGCAACTGATGTTATCCCTAGGGTAATGTCAGCACTCTCCTACTCTTAGGAATTCCCCTAGTATTCAAAATGTCAGAAGATAATAAAAAAACTCGAGCATCAGAAGAAGAATAAACTCACCTGAAATACTAAATACATACTGCTGCCTGACCCCTGCAAGTAACATGCCAGATAGGTGGGGATAAGGTAAGAACTGGTATGCCATTTTTTCCTTCTGGGTATCTTAACAGATTTCCACAAATTTCTGAATGTACATGAGTGACTATGTGTCATGCTCCAAACTGCAAAAGAGAGAGAGTGGCAAGCATGCCACTGGTATTCCAATTATTACTGGTGGGGCTGAATCCCTAGAAAACTGTTAATCTTTGCACATTTTAAGAAATACCTCATACAATACTCTGTATTCATGTCCAAAATTATATAAGGTTGGAAAATCACTCCCTCATCCTGCAGGTGTGTAACCACCTTACAAGCTCGAGAGCCAAACCCAACAAAACTACACAGTTGGAACAAAAAAAGGAGTGTAAACAATCAAGAGCAATATGCGACAAATGACACACAAACTTAATACAAAAACTGCAATGAAGTATTTGCATTAGTTGATGATAAAGACATTTATCAAACAAGTATGTGGAGTCAAGTTCAGAATTCTGAGCATTCTCAGGGTTTGGTGGCTAAAATTTAGCTCTAAGTATGCAGTTTTTTTCAGAAAAAGGCCCTGAAATGCAGGATTCTCAGAAAATAAATTATCTTGGAATACAGGAGTATTTATTTATGTATTTATTAAACCTAGCTATTGGTTTAATTTTGTTTGTTAGAACAAACTTACCTGGAATACTCGCTGGAGAAATGGGACCAGATCTTGACTGGTTGCTTCCAACAGGTGAACCTACAGGGGAAGGTGATGGGCCCCCGGGGATGCCAGAGAGATGTGGAGAAGCATGAGGGGAAAACGGAGACTGTGCAGGGTTGCTCTGCTCCCCTTGGCTGCTCGTAGAGCCTGACGCGCTAACAGCTGAGCTGAGGGTTGCTTCAGTTCCAGTCGGCAAGTCGTCAATGGATCCAGATAAATCCTGAGGAAAAAGGAAAAAACAACATAAGTGGTTGCATGAACTAAAACTTGGGCCACAGAACTCAAGAGCGCACATGGCAATAGGTCCATTTGTTTACTTCTTGCAGCAGATAACTGAGAGGTTGTCTTTTACGTTGGTTCATGTACTTAAACGATGGCAGAAAACAAGGATAGTATGCACAATTCTCTGCTTAATCTCTAATTCTTTTGAGAAAAAGAACAAGCAAGGGCAACAAATGAATTGGAACCAAATTCATTCAGCATTGAATTTAACCTTTTCCACCTGGATTAGGCTTTCAAAATTAATCCCACAAATTCTGCCCGAGCATACCAAAACTAATGAAAATGATACATCAGTTTCACTTTCAAGCTATTTAATTTTGGGGTTTGCTACCATTACAATCACAGTTTCTATACTTTGCTCTAAACCATTAGCACAATGAAAAACTAATGGTGTAAAATACACAGCCCTTCCAACACTCCCATGAAGCTCCTTCGCCTTGTAGTAGGAGGATGAGAAGAGGCCCTGCCCTCAGCAGCAGGCCCCCAAGGAACAAGGAATGCTGCTTCTCCACTTCCATCAAATTCCAGTGTACAGCTCAGTTTCTCTTCAATTTCATCTGAATACACTGCTAAACAGTAACTATTCAGTAACTACTCCATTTCAATTCATAACTGCTGTGTTTTCAACAAGAAATTTCCTCTGTAGGTCACAGCACATCTGAATTCTAACGATGAACTGCTGGACATATTCCCTGAAGCTGTAACATGGGAGTTATACTGGTCTTTGAACCTGTGGGAGTAATTAGGGGTTTAAAATAATTTTAAGATGGATATGAAAAACCAAGAATGCTGTGACAAAGCAAGCACATGCTCCCCAACTGTCAGGAAAAATGTTAATTCCTAAGTATCACAGAAGAACCTCATACAAACTGAAAGGTGCCAAGATAGCTGTGCTTCTGTAGCTATTGGCAGGTCACAAGGAGAATGTTATTATAGTACTATTTCTATTAGCAAATTAAGGAGCAAAAAAGTGGCACAGAGCTACCTCTCATATAAACCAGGTCATTAAATGACCTCTGAGACTTGAAATAACTGGGATGACAGAGTGCATTACTTTGGCTGATCCTGATTTCACTTATTTGGCTCATGCAACTGGTTGCAGCATAGACAACAGGACCCCTCATCTGAATAGCACATAAATAACAGGGGTCTGCCTGAGCGAAGACCTCAGGAAGCAAAGCCTTAGTGCTGCCTAATTTTCATAACAAAAAATAAAGTTTTTTAGAAGTTACAGAACATGGAGGAAATGCACATGGTGTACTTAAAGCCCTGCCCAACAGGGCTCCATTACGAGCGAGGCTCACAGCCAGTCTCCCCTAACAGACAGACACAGTCATTCTTCCAAGGCATGGGAAGAGTAGGATTAACAGTTTAAGCACTGGTGGACACTCACCAGAAGCCACCTAGAATGCTATGTGTTAGATGCATAAGGGTAGTAATTACAACCCACCCAACTTAGCTCCCTGCAGGGCATCTTCCAGACCTTATTGCCAATGAATTCCCACAAATACTTCAAGAACAACTCTCACCACAGTGAAATTTTGCTTTTTCTGACAAGCATGAAATTGTAGCCATATTTCATTAGGTATATGAACAGCAAAAATTAAGTCTGAAACTTCAGTCTACATGTGGACGCTGTATTCACTCAAGAGTAGACTTCTCTACAAATGGAAATTTAATTGTGAGATGGACAATACATCATTTTCATTGCTTCTTTTTTGGAACTATTAACTGTAGAAAATGCAAACAAGAAATAACACTGCTTGGTACTGTATAGAGCAACGCTAGACATTTTTCATAGTAGAATGTATTTGGCAAACAGGTAAGCAATTACTGCTTTTCCATACATAATATGGTATTCTTCTAAATGGAATCAAATCGCTGCTGTCGTCATGTGTAATAAATGCTGCAGGAAGTGCTGATAAAACAAATACTGCTGAAAAGCATATAATAAACCCCTGAAATGCAGCAGAATAGAGTCTATTCTAAAGGAATACAAATTCTGTGTAAAAAAACAGACAGGCACCCAACTGATAGAAGATCTAGAAAATCCACAGGTTTATGTTTAGAATAACAAAGATTTTAAAAGGGTGTGTGGAGTAAAGCTTCCATTTGTGTTGGCAAGTCAAAGCACTTAAAAAAACAAATTTGCCAGAATAACGGAAAAGCCATGAAGAAGTTAGCACTGCCCATGATGAAATTATCTGCTGTTCACAGACTAAGGCAAAACTTCGGGACAGGAATTAAGTTCACTTTTCCTGTCAGGTCACGTCTGGCTTCTCCAGCATTCCACGAGGGTGGAACAACTGATGAGTCCCAGGCACTTTCTCAAGGGCCTGCCTTCCAGGGATTTTCCTCACCCACCTGATGCAAATCCTTCAGGAAGGTGGAAAAGGAAGAGAAAAGCTTGCATGACATCAACCTATTTAAAGAGCAAAGCCATGCCATCCTCATGCAGTGCAGGCTGAGGGAGCGGCCTGGCATGCACAGCACACCCACAGTGCCTTGCGCTCTCCCCATGCACTGTAAGCACTGGGATTTCCTCCCAGGAATAGGGAACTTCTCAATCAACTCATCTGCTGAAGATGCTATGGTAGAGTTCATTCATCAAACGCACCAGAAAGCTGAGAAAAGGTTGCTCTCAGGATGGCACAAAAGGCTGTTGTCCATCTAGAAGCCTGGGCTGTGCACACAACTTCCTATCTTGTCTTCAAGTTGGCAAAAATTAGAAATACCAGCTGTTCTCTGCAGGGTGGGCTTTTTTTTTTTTTTTTTTTTTGTTTTTTTTTTTTTTTTTGTTAACATACACTTTGAGGCCTTACCTAGTCTTTTAAGGTGGAAAGCCTGAGTAGGTGAGCAACTGAGAAACTTGCAGCATACAAAGGCTTTAGAAACACCTCTGTTAACTACAAAAGATAATTGGGAAATTAAAGAGGAGAGGAAAGACTTTATGTGAAGCACCTGGACAGAAATAGCGTAAGTTGACTTTCTGTTCTCCTATTATCAGCATTTTAATGCTTGCTTTTACCTCATTTTAACAGAACAGTAGTGAACTTGTGCAAATTCCACATCGCAAGCACTTATTTATATATAAAATACTATACACATACACATTATATACGTAAATTACATGGATACACTTGCATTTACTTAGCATATCTATATGTAAAGCTATTAAAAAGCCTACTAATAAGAGAAATTCACAGCGGTTTAAGCATACAGCCTAGTTAACAAAGAAGCTCTGTAACTAATACTCCTCTAGAGGACAATTTAGTCAGCAGGGCACCAACTCTATTCTTCTTTTATAAGTAGTATCAGATCTATGATGCCTGTAAAGAACAGAGAGACCTTACTTACTGCATCTCATTCAAACCAAGGCACCTTCAAGCTACAGTGCTTCCATTTATCTTGTTGGAAAGTTGGCAGGTTAGGTAATTGCTGGGATTCTTTTAAGGGGCTGAAATCCCCATACCCTAAGGCATGCCTTAAATTTTGCCTCTTTTCAGAGGCTTTTTTTGGAAAGCACTCACTTCTTCCAGTAAAATCTAGCAAGTTTAGAATTACCAGTAGTCTCATGTTTCTTACAGATCTGTTTCTTGTAGAGCAGTCTTATTATTCTTATCTGTGGTATTCTGACGACTGTATTTTCAAATATGACATCAAATCTAAGAAAAAATGAAGGACAACATATTTCCCCCCACCCTGTCACAACTCTGTATTACAGTTCTGTATTCTCTACGTTAGCTTTATATCCTGTGTTATTCAGGACCCCCCAAGCAGCTTTCAAAGTTAATTTCTACATAATATCTTGATTACAAACTGAAATGTCCCCATGCAGGATTTATCTCTTTTAGCAAAGTGTTTTATCTTCAACTATCTTCAGTTCTAGCCTCACCTTCCACCTATGCACGACCTTTTTTCTTGTCCATCTGACAAGTACAAGAGCTGAAATGAACAGGATCACATTGTGCTTGGGATGATAATGTTATGCCTTCCTGGTGGTACGATCTTATCAGACTGACAGGACAGACACTCTTGAAACAGCACACCAATTTACTACTGCAACGTGGGCAGCCAGGGGTAGAAGGAAGCATACTGCTTATATAGAGCCAGAACACATAAAGCTATAAAGAGAGCACAGGAAAAAAAACAACCTACAAACACCCACATATAATACAACTTACTCAAGGAACACACCTAGATCCAATAAACAGCAAAAGGGGACTACAGTAGCTCAGTAATACCACCACAATTTTACACACTGAGTGTGACAGGATTACAGCATTTACCATGGAGGAAAAATTTACACTGCAAAACACTTCATGCAGTTGTCAGCTTTACTCAGCAATGTCTCAGCAGACACAAACCAAGATTTTATTAAAGGGATCCCTTGCCAAATACTTACAGTTGAAAAAGAATGAAATCCTTTGAAATCAGTAGAAGTTGTGGGGCACCTTGCTAATGGAGTTCCTATGCCACTAAATTACAGCCTAAGTTCACCAAGAAGTTGCTGCAGTTTGGGGCTCTCTTGCAGGGATTGTGCAGAGCACACACAACCTGTCATTTATTTAAATTTTCCAACTATTGCCTACCAGTTCCTTTACACTCAGGGAGCAGAAGAAAAGCAGAGGCATTCTGTAGCTATTAACATTAAAGACACACAAACCCTTTCTGTCTCCAAGAAGCTGAACCCCCCAGACTCTACCCTACCATCCACTGTGCTGGGATGAATCCCTGAGCTATGTGTAGAGAACTGCATCAACCGACTGGCTGCAGGATCAAAGCCCTGCTCATTCCATTCAGGCCTTCCTGCAGTATTTCCTTAGGATGGTGCTGCTCAAAAGACAGGATCCTGCATGAAATATCCATCTCTTTAACATGAATCACCACTTTAGAAGTAAAATTATATATACAGGCAAACATATTTTACACGTAAGTATGTAAATATATTTTCAAACAGACGTACACTCTGCTATTGTTTTGGAGCCATGGGGGATTATGAACAATATGCTCTGTAATTGAGATTAACTTTGAACAAATGATTTGGCTGACAAACACACATACGCACACAAAAGGAAAACCCACAATAGCTCTGTTTAAATTTCAAGATATTTGTAAGACCTCTTTTCATCACAAAGCAGCCTATAATAGCATGTTTCAAGAAGTCTTCCAAAGGCCCTGCTGGTCACATTGTGGAGGCAGCGAGTGAGCTAACAGCCTCCCAGCGCCTACGCAACCGGAAAAACACACGGGTGCAGCAGTGATTGGGACCACGTGGAAAATCCTTTCACTTTCAAAGGCTGCTACTCCCTACATGGGTGTCTTCCTTCCACGCCAGCTGCATAATGACCCTCAGCTAAGCACAAAAAATGTATCTAACACACATCCTTAAAAATTGTTTAACAGGAGACAGCAGGGCTGCCATTACACTTCTGCCAAAACGCCTTTTACATGCCTTACTGAAATTAATTCTGAGGGAGAAAACAAGGTTCATTCTCCGAATCTACTTAAATCAAGGTTTGGAGAAGGAAAAGTAGGGAAGGTTGCTTCTAGTATATACACCTCCTTGAGGAAAAAGCTCGATTGCTATTGACAGGCACAACTCTATCTCAGAACATGCTGTTGTAAGGAGAGGACTTGCTTCACTTGCAAGACAAACACAAACTTTGACACAGTTGGGCAGAGGTACTTCTTAAGGTGCTTGGTCTTGGTATCTAGAATACTTACTTAATTCCACTTACTATATGCTTCAGTGTTTTTAACCAAAGTTTAAACTTCACCATCTATGTGATAAACTATTCATGCAACATTTCAGATGAAGGGAATTATAAGTATATGATAAAAACACTAGCTTCTTACACTAAATTTAATTACAAAGCACCACTTGCTGGGGAAACACATTCCCGTCATTCTGTGGACCTCATATGCTTCCCAAAACAACTCAGTTACTGAACGGATCAGTATCAAGTACTTTCTCTGAGAAGTTATACAGGCAAGTCCCAGAGGATGCAAAAAATCTTTCTCCCTAAAGCCCTATGTTTACTCAAGCAACCAAGAAAAAGTGCAATCATACAATGCAGTGCCAGTGACCTGCCTGACATCTTTTCAGTCTATAGGATCCTGGAATTAGATCAGTCTTCAAGAAATTATCTACAAAAAGTTAACTTGGAAAAATAGATTTAAATCACAGCTTACTACCTAATCACTAAGCAAATGACCGTTCATTTAAAGAAAGAGTAATTTCGTACTATATTTGTTTAAGAAGCAAATGATCCGTGTTTGTAAGACAATCTTACCTAAAAATAGTAATTGTTAACCTGTGGATATAGGAGTCCAAGAACAGAACATGACATACCTGTATGTGGGATAAACATGGGTTGAACAGAAGTTAAGATGGATACAATCACACTTCTGTGCCTACAATGATCCATGACGGGATCTTATTTACTTGTCCAGACAAGAGCTTTACACCAAAAACAACTTATGGCAGTTAGAAATCCCAAACTGATGAGGCACCAGACAAAGGCCGAGCCAGCCATACCCCTCCCTGCCTGCCCTGAGTGTCACTCACTGCGGGGTCTGCAGCTCCCTGGCAGTTACCAGGAAGGGGCTCCTGAGTCCTACAGCTGCATCAAGAAACCTAATGGCACAAAAGAAGTCACTAGTTTATAAACATTGACTCCCGTGCATGAAATGATAAATACTAATGACCCATGTGCCATCAAAGCAAATTGTCAAAGTCTAACAAGGACTGTAAAGCGTAGGACACAGCCTGTCTGACAAGAATACTTTTTTATTTTGAAAATAAACAGTAAATCTCTTGAACAGAGAAACAATAACATGGCATCTCTCAAGATACGAACTTCCCTGTTTATCTCTGAAGCAGAATGCTTAGCACGTAGAATTTCTGGAAATAAAATTTAAAAACAAAAAGCCATGAACCCTTAGGAGTCATTTGTTTCTTCAGTACTGTAGCAAAGAAAAATTCCCAGCTAACAACTCTTGTAGTTACAGCATCAGTCATTTATCATCAATAAATCATAAACCTTTAAAACAACCAACTCAATGAAACCCACAACAAATTGCCCCTATGAAGAAGAAAGAAAAGTTGTGTTTGCGTAACAGCAATCTAATAAAATTTAGTCATACTACTTCCTATGCATAGCATCAAACTTACCCATTCCCAAACATGAAATCCCTTCTGTTAAACCTAAGGGTTTTTCATATCAAGAACAGTGAGGTGAGACATAACAACTTATCTTTTTTGTGTCACTGGATCTTCCAGATCACGTAGCCTGCAGTTGCCTCCACAGGGAGAAGACAGGCTAAACTGGCAGGACAAAACAGAGAGGACGCCGACTGAAGCAAAACATGTACTGATCCAAAACCTTTCAAGCTCTCTGGAAGTTGTTATTTTGGGGATCACCATCCTTCTTCCTCTGTGCAGGAAGCTTAGAATCTGAATGGCCACTGCGTGACCACCCTGCTCCTCAGTCCAGACTACTCTTCTGTCTGTGCTTCTGGCCATGCTGAATTCAGCATCAAGAAGCCACAGGGAAAACACCACGTGTGTGCTGTTACTCCTCCACTCATGGATCATCTATCTTTGAGACTACATATTCAAAAACCCGGTATTTTGCAGGTGCAGCTCAAGCAGAAAAAAACGAACAAAATTTCAGAACACTCTACAATGAAATGTGGTAAAATTCACACCACGCCTGACCTGCAGTATGCCCACATGAGACTGCAGTGCAGAGATTCTCAATAGGTCTATGCAGGGCAGCTCATGTAGGAGAAGCTCTTTGAACATGACCACACAACCTCATGTGGCTGAATGTACCCTACTGTTTACTACTTACAGACATATCCTGAGTCACAACACACCTATTTTGCAACTATTAATTAACATCTTTCTACATGTGCTTCTCAGACTACCCCACATGACATTCAGAAGGCATTAACTGTGCTTAAAAGACTGGACCTACAATACTCTGATTTGGAGACTGCAGTTGAGGGAACAGAAAAAGTGTTGGTCCAACAACCAACTGCCCACTGCAAGCAGATATTGTCACACTACAGTAAATCAGGCAAGCTGATAACAAGTGAGCTGTTCTGACAGCCCAAGGTCACCTATGCATGGAGCATGACAAAGGGCTTAAACAACTGATGAACCTATACACCTGTATGCCCAAGGTTTAAAAACTCTTGATCTACAGCACTTTCCTCTTTTCTTTGTCCATATTAATACCCTTTGTAGAGTTATGGTTTGATAAAAAAGGATGTCCCAGCAGGTTACCGTGGGAATAAGGATCTACAAAACATAGTTTTTCATTAGCTTAGGGCTTGTGCATGCATCATACTGCGTCTCTTTCTTCTCTCTCCCACAACACCCTGTAACCAAATACCACAATTCAATGAGATGGTAAATAAGCCCCAGACACATCTTAAACTTCAAAAACACAGGTGCTCTGTTAACTTTCCATCTTCTCCTCTTGAATCAGAAGCAGGAGGAGGAAAAAAATGTATACATCAAAAAGACTGATAAATGTTAGAAAGACTTCCTTTTTAAGGAACTGAATAAAGTGACCTTCCTCAGAGCACAATATTAATTAATGAATTAAGTCTTATTTAAAATACTGGATATGCACTATTGTATTGGGGTAACAGGCAGAAATGAGTGTCATAAGGTTTACTTCAGTAAATTCAGCTTCATTTGCTACTCCAGGTTCGTTCTCTCAGCCTCATGCAAGAACCTCTCATCCTTGTTCCTCCTTCTCTTAGTTTTTGCTGAACCCAATGTGAGTCAGTGGAGTGGAGCTCAACCATCAGTAAAGCACAAATGCACGGGGCTGTGATCACTCTGATTCAGCTTTGCCTCTCACCCCCTGCCACGCACACAAACCGCTTATTTCTTTCAGAGGTCTGTGGACTACAAGAGCAAAACCAATTACTCTTCAAGAGCTGTTCATTCAATCCCTCCCACCTTTACATTCACCATTAACCTGGGAAAAGGTTGGAAAATGAAATCCAAGACAGTAAGAAAGCAGAAAACAAACTTTCAGATTGTTTCTCGCACATGCCAGCTAGAACCAGACTCCCACAACACCCCAGTTTCTGGAATTCACATTTCCTTGCAGTAATTCAGTGCTTGCGGGGCATGCCATTGTGTAAAATAATTAAGCAGCAAGGGAACATGGTATTTCGAGATGATATGGCTTTAACAAAATTATGTAAAACTCAAGTTTCAGAAACTTCTATATAAATTTCAAAAGGCTTTTGAAATTCTAGAAAAGTGTCTTGGCCTCAGTTCTCTTTTTGAAATAATGTCTTGACTAGTGTAGTAGGAAGGATAACATGTAGCACTTGAATTAAGCCTTAAGAAAAAATTCTGAAAGACCAATACCCTCCCCTATGTACTGCTAAGCACCATTTTGGGGTGGGAAGAGGTATCTCAAGGCATGGTTATTTTGATCACTGAGTGAATTAAGTTAAACTTTATCCAACAGGTTCTAATTTCAGATGCACTTGTGAAATCCAGCAAATGAGGAGACACATGGAAGTATCACTACAGAAGTGTTAAACCCAGTAGACTATGCGATCTACCAAAAAAACCCAACAGATCAATTACTATTGTTCTTTAATTGATATATCATACAAAGGAAAAACATCCACAGGGAATTTTGAGGGGTTTGTGTGCCTGAGCATGCTTTAATGTTGCAGTTTTTTTCTCCTAGGGAGCCCTGAGATCTTTTAGATAAAGTCTGTAGTGGGCTGCTCTTCCAAAATTTTCCTTGGCTGTAAGGGAGGAGGTTGGTATTGCACAGAACTACCAACTTGTTGCCCTGCTAATAAAAATGGTCTGAGAAAATTCCAAGAAAGCTTTGGTAGGATTTTCAGTGTACAGCAATTGCAGTCTGCAAAAATGTGGTTGCTGCTCCATGGACCACAATGGATGGACACTTGGTGGAGCCTTACTGAGCAGGGCACTTCCATCTGTACTTCTTGTATGATGGTGCTTTACTCAGCCCTTCACCTGAGGTGTCAACTGTCCTTCTCCAACCCCCACCAAGCTTTGTCCCTGCTGCAGCTCCCTCCAGCAAGCACCACTGCAGTGCCACAGCCCACAGTGCATATGCAAGCCATTTGTGTAAAATATTAGCAAATACAGTAAAAGATAACTCTTTTCACCACTGATCTCTGTTCTTGTTGCACCGAATTTCGAGAGTATTCATAAATGGTGTGAAAAAACATGTCAGGTAAAATTACAAAGGTGGAAAAAGAAAGGACTGCAGGTAGGGTTTCTCATGATCTTGTAAGCCAGCGATCCTTTGCTCTCATCTGGCTGCTCCCGTTCCCCTATGGAAACCCCACATCATGTGGAGCAGCCTGAGGAACTGCAACTCAAGTCAATGACTGCTTCCTGGTCCTTGCAAGATAAAGAAAAGAGAGACTTAAGCCCTGCCAGACTTATTGCTGATTCTCCGTCCTCCAAGCCTGTCTGAGCTCTGTAACATGGCTTAGGGAGCTGGGCCAAGGGGGCTTTTGGGGAGTGTATCTGATAGAAAGATGGGAAAAGAGCCCTATGTATCAAGGCATGGTTTGTAAGTGCTATAGCTTGAGAAGAATATGGTTCTTAACCTTATGAAAGTTTTGCCACATGGCTTCTAAGGTCATTGCTGCTTTGTAGCAGTTTTGCCTGAGCTCCTGTCCCAGTTCCCTGTTCAGTCTTCTATGCTGAAGTCTACAAATAGGGCCAGTGATTATACACTTCTGTCTTTCTTTAAAAAGACCACTACCTATATCACAACTTCTTAGAAGATCTACCTGATGTAACTATCAAACCACAGCTCATTTCAACCTCCAAGTTATTCATTATATAGACCACCAAAAAAGAGAAAAAAAAGCAAATTAGTAAGCTGGATCTTTACAAAGTCTCAAAATACTTCTGAAGGATGCTTGTTAGAACAAACAAATGTACCAAAGGAAGAAACAGCCTCATGAATTAAGTAAAAAAATAAATAAAGGGAAAACATATGAAAATTTCAACAACCGTGCCAATCTGTTGCGAGCTGTACCCGTGCCAGTGGGCGGCCTCGGGGCACCGTAGGATTCCTCAGTGCAGTGCCAAGCTCCAGCAATATTGTTATGGTTAGAGAGGAATTTCTCACAAGAGCTAACAAAGGCAGAAGGTCATAAATAAACACAGCAGGATCGCCTTGTCAGTTCTCATTATTAGCGCTGCAGGCACTTGCTTTTCTATGGGCTGCTCACAGGTTCATTTAAGTGTAAAAGCTCCTCCTCAGAATTTCACATGCTCATAAATAAAGACAACATTTCATAAGAAAGAAAGGCACACCTAAGGTTTTTTTTTTTTTTTTTAATGCACACAGGGGCAAATGTGCTTGAGCTGCCTCTGCTGTCTGCAGCTGCTCTATCCGTACGTGCCCACGCGAGCTCCTGCACTGGCCAAAAGCTCACACTCAGCTAAACCCACAGCTGCAACAGCCTTCCACACTGGCCTCCGTGATGCCGTGCAGGCCTCCCTCAGACCATGGCCATAATGAATGAGGAGAGCCTTACTACTGTAATAATGGTCACCAGAATCACATCTGGGCAGGAAATGAAGCTGAGCACTTAAACTGATCCTGACGTGCATTATACAGCTAGGAAAGCACAGCTGTGTGATCATTATTACAATTATAAAGTGACATTTAGTGTTAATTTTCTTTTTTCCCTTTATTTTGAAACAGAGAAGGGGCAGAGTCAGTAACTCTGGGGGTACTAATGTGCAAAGAAAGGAGATAAAA
Source organism: Climacteris rufus (assembly GCA_013398175.1). Lineage (NCBI taxonomy): Eukaryota > Metazoa > Chordata > Aves > Passeriformes > Climacteridae > Climacteris > Climacteris rufus. Next base: position 1,005,362 of record VZRZ01004928.1, read on the forward strand.
GTTTTTAAGATTGCAAATGTTGGTTCTTCATCACCTGTCAGTAGTTAACAAACAGCCAAGTGAAAAAAACATCACATCTCCCATACACACACCCACCTATTTATCTATATTCATACCCATATGAGTGAAAAGTAAGCTCTGTGTAAAACTAGACACATTTGAAATAAATTAACACTATCATGTAGTGCACGCCGATTTCAAATTGTAGATATATTGCTTTACGGAATATTAGGGGAAATCTAGAGAACAACAAGGCTATCTCTAGAGAGTTTTTATTTTCTACTTATTACCTTGGAATAAAAAAAAATGTAAAGATGTTAATAAAGCTCAAAGGTCCACAACCTTGGAAACACCACCAGTAAATAAAAAGTAAATAAAATAACAGGCCTTATGTTATACAGGGGATGCCTAGCAATGGGAAAAACACTTCTCAGTCACCATTCCTTCCAATATAATACAGGTGGCAGAGAACATAATTACTCACCTGTCAACCCTCCCCAAACACTGCTCCCTCCTGTGAACTGTACTGAACACTCATGTACCAGTACATTAAATGGCTGTGTCTATATTTTTAGCTAGCTAAAATCTGACCAACATTATCATTACTATAAACTCATATCCTCACCTTTTAGAGCAAACTACAAGACTGACAAGCAAAACCCATGGTGTCGTGCATGCTTCTATGAGAAGCTTGGGAAAATAATTTTCGTTCCAGTTTGCTTCCTATCCCATCACCTGCTATCAAAAGAAGTCGGGCTGTTAGTCCTGATGCACTCAGCAGAAAAGCCGTGTTCAAAGAACTGTTCCTCTGAGCTGCGCGGCCCTTCACTACGCACCATTCATCATTATCAACAGCAGCAGTTGCTGGAACGGCCCTTGTGAATGAAAAATCTCCCTATTTAACTTCTGGGGGCTGCCAGCCCAGTCCCTTTGGCCTCTGTGCCGAGGCAGGGTTTGCACCTTGGGCAGTGGGCTGCTGGCCACGTGGTGTGTGCCCTCTGCCCACAGCACACCCTGCCAGGAGGGCAGCAGCCCCTCTCTCCCTTCTGCCTGTGGGTACACACGGAGCCGCCTTCCACACGCCTGACCCTGAATGCCTTCTACCAGACACAATACCAACGGTGTGAGGGAATTTGCTTTCTTTCTGCACACCAGCAACAGTGTACTTCTTAGCTCCAGACTCCTTGAGAGGGAAGAGCTGCTGGAAGTGGAAGGAGCTGGAGGAAAGGTTAACAGTTTCCAGCTGGTCAGTTCCCCACTCTCTTCTCATCAGTAGGCAAGGTGCTGCCAGGGCATGGCTGCAGTTCCTTCTGCAAGCACAGAAATGGAGATGCTGCTCTATTTCTAGCCTCTTCCTTTGCTCGTTTTTTTCTTATTAATATTTTTAAAACATTTATGTAGCAGACACGTTGCAATTGATTTATCTTCCCTGGTCAAAACACATTTACTTCTGTAGAAACACTCCTCTGCCACCCATTTCAAAAGAAGAGCTGGGTTTCAGCCCACTCACTCAAACATAGATTTGTGTTAATTCTTGTACCTCGTTAATTATTTCAGAAAAGGAGAATTCCTTACACAAGTTAGAGAGTTACCTAAACCTACTAACTGCTGTCTGCTTTGAATGGCAGTGGACAGAGACAAGGAGAAAGATATTTTCAGGGGTCTCTGCAGCGCTTTTAAGTCACAGTGAGAACTTCAGGTTTCACACACTCATTTTTTTTCTTCTTTTCTTTTTAGTACCATCCATTTAGTCCTTCAGTGTTTTTCGTCATATTTCAGTAGCATGACATCCATGGCTTTTTGGCACTTTTGATATATTAAACTTATTTTATACAGTTACACGCTTAGAATTTTCTATAAAAAACATTATGAAAATATTTCAAGGACATAAAATTTCTAAATTAAATCATTAAATACTTTGTCATATCCAGCTGTATATTTCACTGCCATAGAGGTACTATTGTGGAGTCTTCCCCTTAAGAGTGGAAAATATTTATTTTGTACAATCTGAAAAAGGCCATTTTGCATTTGTTAAGAGTATGAAAAAATTATGCAAAGAACAGTTGAGGAAGGGGAAAAAGAGCAGGAGGAATATTCTTCATAGAATATCCTTCAAGAATTATGGAGGTATTTTCTTGTTACAAAATATCATTTGTTATTTTTCAATCAAAGAAAACTGCAAGGAAACACTAAAAAGGTCGAACCCACTACTCTAAAAAATTATGAATGTGCCAAAAAATCACAAATAGCACATTAGTGTCAGAGTGTTGGCTCCCATTGACTCGTCGAGATTTTAATTTTGCTTTTTAAAGGGAGAAGAGAGGAGAGAAACAGAGAAGGCATCATTAGACTAAATCCACCCTGCCTAGCCTTAATTTTTTAAGCTAAAACCCCCAAACAGTGTCCATGATCTGTATCGGTTTGTACCTGACCACTTCAGCTGTCCCTGACACTTGACCTGCTTCCGAAAAGCAAGAAGTCCAATTTAAGTTGACGGTCCTATGGGGAGGTAATGGTTTGACCCTTGGTCCCTCCACTGCAACCATTCCAATTCTCTAATGATTTCCCTGCAGGGTTCATTTACCAGTTCTGGGTCAAAGACCAGCACATCCACGAAGGCAAGGGGCAGCAGAAGCACTGGATGGATTTGAAAATAAGTGCATCGTAAAGGAAACCTCCATCAATTAGGGATGGCCTTTGAATTCAAAACAAAAGGAAGCAAAGTGCAAATCATAATGTCTACTCTGCTCACTTTAGCAGCACGCAGATACATACGACAAGAAATGCATTCCAGCCTAGGTGCAAAACCAGCAATCATTCTAGGGCAAACAGTCCCCTGTTCATCCTCAGAAGAGATGGCCTTTTGCTCACTCTGAGCAACTGGGAAGTCAAAGGGATTCACTATTTGATTCCACACTAGCTTCTGGTACAACTTAGTACTTCGATATATGCACAATGAATTTAACCAGAAATACTAAGACCTGCTCTAACTATGAAACACAGTATTCTCCAGGTCCATTTCCACCTTCTGGAATCTGTGGTTTAATTTACTTCTATAGGGAACAGCAAAACCACCAAGTTACTGATACATCTTTTCCATCCACCCATTGCCATGTACATATTAAAACAGCTGCAAATTTCCCTTTCTTTCCAGTGGTCTTCAATACTGAAATGCACTATGTGCTTTTTTTGGAAAAGAAAGGTATGAGAAAGCATATTTAGCAGTACAGAAGGAGATGCACTAAGGACATATAAATATGAACAATGAAGGAAACAGAAGATGCCCCTTCTTGTTCCTAGTGAAAGATGGAGGAGGAAAAAGAGAAATATTGCCAGAAAACATACAAATGAAAAAAAAGTATTCGAATGCTAAAAATAACTTTTAAGGAGGTCTTTGCTTTCCTGTGTGAAGTGACCAGGCAAACATATGTTAACAACTCTGCTGATGCTAGAAGCCATGGCCTTGGCTAGTGGTCACTGAACTCTCATCTAGTGAATCTGCTTAGTTGAAACAAATAGGGAGCTATATCCACACGTGCAACCCTCTTAATGCTGTAGTTATAAAACCACTAAGATTAAAACATGGAAGAAATCCTAAAAGTTGTCTTTTTTTTTTTTTTTAATTATTATGCTTTTAGTACATCTAGGCTTCCCTTCCCTATCCATTTTTGAAGGACAGGAGAAACTGCTTATCTGATATTCAAAATATGTTTGTTATCATGCTTCTTGCCAAGATTTTTCAAAATTAATAGTGATTGAGACCCTGTAAAAAATACTTTGATTTTCCAAGAAGCCTGAAAAGGATGGATTTCATAATGCTTCAACACAGCACCTGAAAATCACAAGTTGTCTTTTAAACTTTTGCCTGCCTGTGTGCCTGAGTGTCACATACTCTCTCCAATTTTCCGGCCAATACTAATATGTGTGTATTATTTTCCAGCACAAGAAGCACAGAAACCTATATTCTTGCTAAAACAGAGTGAAAGAAAAACATGACTTTCTCCAACAATACTTGTCTGAAAAAAGAACATGACTGCTAAGACTGAGAACAACCAAAAGGGGAGCAAAGATATAAAATAATAAGGAAAACATTGCAATAGACAAACTTTTTAAATCACCTTCTCTTCATAAATACAAAATTTAGAAGCTATGTAAGATCCTCAGTATTGAGCTCATCAAGCTTGCTGACCTTGATTCTCATTAGTTATCTCCCAAATCCTTTAGTGTTCTCACTTCTATTTTGGCAAAAGTGAGGGATGGGCAACATCCCCTGGGACCTGAGTGAATGAGGTTTGTCTATGCAACCAGGCTGGCTGAGAATAAGTTCTTGCTGCCAACCACACCATATGTGACAGGAAAACTTTTGTTAATAAAAACCATATTGATGTACTTGTTAACGACTTGAACAGTCCAGTAATTGAATTTAAACCAGTTAACTATTCACCAGGGCTTCATCAGCCCACCTCCTTCATCTCCTCTAGCCCTGTGTTATTTCAAAGCAACTGGAAGAATTTTACACCACCACCACCCTTCCCACCACAACCCTTTCACCATTATGTGAGCTTGGGAAGCCTCGCATTTGAGCAGCTCATTTGAAGTGCTCTTAACTGCATTTTTGAGAGAACAAAGCACTTTTATAACTCTCTCTATACAAACAGAAGGCACTTATCTGCGGGGCTCTCTTATTTTCAGTCCATCAATAAGTGACACCGATATGTTACAACTGGCTACCGCCATGGAGACAAAGTGTGTCCGTCCCTGACCTCAAAGGGATCAATCACATCAATGTTTCTATGAGGTTTGGGTTTTTTTATTAAAAGGGATCAAGGAAAGAAACAAAGCTACCCGAAGTACATAAAATGTTTTAACGCATAAGTTTTTCAATTTCCTCATCAGCAACATTATTTGAAAGCTGAATTACTAAAAGGTTGCAATTACAGAAAGACAGCTTTCAGTCTTTTTTTGTTTTTTTTTTTTTTTTGAAGTAGTAATTCTTTAATTTATTTTTCCTCACTTTTCATCAATTAAGTTTAATTTTCCTGTGAGCCAACACAAGGGAGCTGACAATAAAAGCCTGATGCAGAAAACCTTTCCGGAGGCCCCTAAGCCAAGTGATTTCAGCTTATAATCAGGATATGCTTGTATTCACAACTACCCTCACTATGGCTCCACCTCTGCTCAGAAGTGTGGTTTTGCAAGATTTCTTCTGGGCTGGCAACATTTTGCTTTAGTAGCTGCGTGCAAAGAATGGTTCACTACAAACATTACTAGAAAAAAAAGATCTAATTTGTTTATTTTTGCTTGAATTAAATTATTCTGTGCAGCTCATTTATCTCACACAGACCACAACTTACTACTGTCATTTCTTTAAACAAATTTTGCATCTGATGAATTCCTTATTGGTGAGCACCTACAAAAAGCTGAGACATTTCTCTCAGAGCAGTTCCTCTTCCTCCCTAAATTCAGGCAGGAACAGAAAAGCCAGTAGTTGTCTTTAACTGTACACTGGGTCTAAGACGATACAGTAATCATACACACTGCAACGCATTTGCACAGCATTTGGGCAGCATCTCAGTGGATTGATAGCTTGTCTGCAGAGATGTGAACTTATCAAGGTTCTGCTTAGTGTAGATATCCAGACAAGCAGTTGGCAGCGATGTTTCTTCTGCACTAATTACATTCTTTTCCAAAAGTTCACCCTGCCTGGGTGTCCAGGTAATTGCAATTAAGGCAAGAATCTGGTAATTAGAAATTCAAGTGCCCTGCCAAGAACAATACACTTCCTCTTAACGTGCTGCCCAAAGAACTAATTCACTTGGAAACGACAGAAGCTGATGTGAAGTGGCAGAGTAGATGTTGATTAAGCAACAACCACAGAAGTAAATTCCCTTCCCCCTAAAATAATTTAGACTCTTAGAAAGTGTTTTATTACCTTTGAAACATTTAAAATAAATAAGAAATCAAAATTCCAGGCTTCCAAACAGCATCATTTTCTACTCCCATGTCTGCTTAAAATTGTTGGAACATCTTTTTTGAAGCTCAAAATACCATGCTGGTCATACTCCCCCCTTCAGTCTCCCACCAAAAAGCTAACTTTGTATCATGACTCAGCAACTACTGGTAACAGGCATTACTGAATAAGTATCAAATCACTTAGTAATTTTTGAAATAAATTTAACAAAGAACAACATTTTTTAAAAAGTATAAAGCAAAGTCACTTACAGTTTAGTGTTCTCACTGGATAGAAAGATACTCCTCTAAATTCCAATTTTTTAAATGGTATTGTTAGCTGGAAACTAATGGTTATTTTTTACTATCCATACATGTTTTTTCCTAATTCACAGCTGTTCTTGTCAATTCAGAGTAACATCTCTATTCCAAATCTTGGGCCTAGCCTCTTATGTTTCATACTACTTTTTTCTTTCAGGAAACACAAAAATCGTTTTTCCATTGGGGATAAGAAAACTCTTACTGTGTGTATACTGTGTACTTGTGTGTGTGCGTATTTACACAGTTACACGAACACAGAGGATTCTGTCCAAATCAAAGCCCTGGAATCATGTGCCTGGCTTTAGACATGGCTCTGTCCATTCATTTTCATATAGCTGAACAATTTGAAATTCAAAGATGGAAGGCTCTGGGATGATGTTATTTTTGAAATTATTTGAAAAAAAATTGGGTGGGGGAAGAATTCCCTCCCTCTTTCCGAACAAAAATGTACACCAGGTCCATACTCATGCCAGATGAGTCAAGGAAAGTGCTCTCTCCAGTACTGCACTCTGTGGTTCCCAAATAGCTTCTTTTGGATGACATCACCACCTCTTCTAGTGCACTACCGAGGCACTATCAAAGGAGCTTCTGTTGCCTTGTCTCGTGTTTCACCCACTGGAGGCTTCAATAAAATCCCATCACTGGGATTGATCTGGGGATCAAAAACCACCACAAGCATCACTCACAGAATCCAGAGCACACTTCACAAATGGAGCCCAGAGCAGCACGCAAAATGTGTCTAGAGCCCTCATGGAAAACTATGAAAAGGAAATGATGCTTTGAAATTTTCAAGTTTTGTTGTTGGTTTGCTTTCATAAAGCATTATAAGAGCAGTTCTGCTCCCCTCCCGCCCCCAATGTTTTTAAGTCTAAAAAATTACTCCGTTGTCTCCTGACCTCTGTTTCCTATTGCCTTCGTGGGTTTCCAACATTTCTTAGATCATACCCAGACATAACTACTAAAGGAACAAGCTGAGATCATCAAAACCTCATGACTGAAACGCTGAAAACAAAATAAAATGTACAGTTTTCACCACCCACCCCAGAAGTACATCAAGTGCACAGCAAGAAAAGCCTACAGTAAGAAATTACCTCTCACGCGCTGCAGCAAAGCCTCAGGAGCTAATAATACAAGAAATAAAACTGCTGTTTTGATTGATAGATCTGTTAAAGTTTCTTATCGCTTATTTCCAACAATGTCAGTCAAATACGTTTCATCTTTTATCAGTAACAAAATAAAGTTATTTTTGCCTCAGAATCTAAATTATAGATACTTACACATAGAGAAATAGCACTAAGCCAAGCGACAACTGGGGACTAATGTTTTGCAATTGACCTAACAACACATTAAAGAAAAAATAACAAATATTAACTCTTACCAGCTAACACTCTGTTCCTTCCTATAACTTATTTCAGCTGATCATAAGCAAGGTGTTTAGTTCAGATATATTGGGTTTTAATTTAAGTAATCTTCCCCTTTACATCCCGATACAATACAGAAATTAACTGTATGGATTCTTTGTTCATGTGACAGACAAATTTTACATGTGTTACACAGATATTTACATATATTTACATGTTTATGCAAATACACACATTTGGATATACACAATACATATGTAATCTTTGACTGGTAAAGCTGGGTACTGTAAAATGCCCCACTCTCAGCAATGCTTTGTTGTTGTATCATAAGTGATTTTTATTTTCCTGGGCAAGTTAAAATCTATTGTTCCAGGAGCATGAAAATCCTCTAACCTGCATGCTGGTTTCATACTTTACAACACGCTCAAAGTCATCAGATGCTTTGTACGTGGCATAAGAATGAAAGTAGTGTTTTGCAGAGAATTTGGACTAGGAAAGCCTGGGAAAAGTTAGGAGCCGTATCCTCCTCGTATATGCATGTGCTTACACAGAAGCAGATGAACAGCTGACTGCAGACACGCGGCTGGGTAAGATCATTTCCCAAGGTGCTGACGCTTCTCCACACAAGCGGGTCTGGGCCCCATTCCCTTCCTAATTGCAGAGGCACATCACAACCCAGAGAATGACAGAAAACTCTTAGGGGCCCCAAACTGCAAAAACAGCACAAGTATTTAGACCAAAAGAAAGGGATTTATCACATCAGAAGTTACCGGATGCCAGGCTGATGGCATGTGTGGGTCCATCCCGCTGCTTCTGAACACCTGCTGGAGGGACCCGCTCCCACCTGGGACCCAGGATGAGCATCAGCTCTCCCAATCCCTTCCATAGCCTCTTCTTGTCTGTGTGCTGCTGGACTAGGATCACAACTTACACTACATTAGACTACACTATTCCAATGTTATCTCCAATGGCTCTGCACAGATGTTAAAGACTCCAGCAGTGTGCCTAGCAGTGGTCATGCTCCCCAAAGCTGACTGCTGTCAGGGGTATCCCTCCTCGAGAAGCAAAACCGCCTGGGTTTCTCTCTGGCCCAGAAAACTCACTTCTTTTACATTAAGTATTTTATTACAAACTAGGTAATGTAGAATAAACTTGCTCTTGTAACATCTTTCAAAATGGTTAATAAGGGATTTTTAAAAGTTAAGATTTTTCAATATAACACTCCATAAAACAATAACATTAGAGCATTTTACTGCTTCTTTCTTCAAAGATGCACAGCTTTTCCGAGAGCTGCATCCATTCAAGTAATGGAAAGAAGCCAAGATGCAACCAGAAGCACTCACATTTTGAAATCCAAATGGTCACTTTAGAAAAATTATACTAACTGGCACATAGCAATATAAATTGCTATATAAAAGCAGCAAACTGCCTTATAAACTGCTCTTTTAAAGCTAACTTAAGAAAAAAAAAATTAAGTTAACAATGGGCTGCACAGCCGTAAAGTAAGTTGTCAGTCTCCAACTAAGATGATGAAAATCAGTCATAAAGAAATTTTGGTGAACAGCAAAAATAACAAGGTGACGAATATATTTGGGGGAGTGATCAGGCCTTGCAGACTCTACTTCAGCAGCAGAGTACGTACTACATTCATCTCAAGCTGGCACCCAGCTCATAAGACACGGTATTCTAGACAAATTCATTAGCATTCAATAATAATGGCTCTGGAGTTGGTATTTTCTGAAAAAAAAAAAACCAAACAAAACCAAACTTACTGCAGTGGACAAGCAGCAGCCTGCCAGCAGTTAGACAGGTTTGGGGACAAGTCAACCACACCACAAATGATTTCCTCCATTTTATAAAGGTTTGGTTGAAACACCTTATTTTCCTAACTTCAAATTGGAAGTCCTTTCCAGAAACCTATCAGACACGTCTTTGCATAACAGATTCCAAATAGTTTTCAGAACCACCAGCAAAGGCTCTTGTAAATGCAAAGAATGACACAACAGGAAAATTACTGGACTCCTTCACTGTTTTTTATTAGCTAATTTTTTTTTAAGAAGAAGATAGAGTTTCTAATGACCTTCCCACCCAAAGGGTAAGAGCTTTGTCACTTGTGAGTTATTTGTATACTCTTGCTAATTGTATTGTTACACTTCTCCAACTGCTATGAATATTCTCACTTCTCTCTCCGTGCACTTATTAACTGTGTAACACAAATACTCCAGAGATTTTGTGTGTGCGTATGTATGTATGCGTGCACGTGGTATTATTCATGTAAATCTATAGCTGACCTATGCACACAAAACACTATTCACCAATGGCACCACAGCCCTTAGAAACGAGGTTTTAAAGGTCTGAACTGCAACAAAAATTGCAAAGGTTTCAAATCACCAAATATCACCTCAAACCCAGTTCATTTTACAATGATTTTATTGGCAAGGATATGAACTCACCGAGCATTTCTTATCATTATTGTTACTATTATTTACTGAACACTAAACCGTGTTTTGTCTTATATATTTAAATTAAGAGAGTAAGCTGCCTAAAAGACCACGTCTTGTCGTGTTTGCTTCTATCTGCTTCTACAGTTTTAAAGCACATTTCCCTTTATTTCACTTTTCCACAAGCCATAAAAAAACTCATTTCTAATTCATCCGTTCGTTCAGCTTAACCTCTCTTCTCAGCAATTAAAGCACTCTGCGCATCCCTCATCTATCACACAGCCAGCTAAATAATGCATTGCGTCCTCCGCTCATCTTTTATCATCCCAAATGACAGGTATTAGCATATCTCCCCAGTCAATTACAGTGCAGCGGAATAATCACAGCATAATTGGGCGAAAGCCACTCTAATCACCAACCCTGCAAACTCGCAGAATAAAAACTGAGTGGCAGTTCAGACAGGCCTTGCTCTTGTCCATGACTCCAGCCAACAGGCTTGGCAGGTCTCCATTTCCTTCTGCCTTTCTAAACTTGTTCTTTGGGGCTAAACTTCTCAGCACATACACACGCAACCCATTTGGGTTTTCTTAAAGGAAGACCAGTGCATTGATAAATATTACCCAAAGACTATTTGCTAACAAATGCCAGCCTGGAATACAGCACAGCTGTTTTCTGCCCTTCAGATCATCCAGCGGGGCTCTGCTTTACAGACTAGCTTTGACAGATGGGTTTGTTGCTCGAGGTAGAAAGTTTTACATTTCATGTTAGAGCAAGCAGAATTTCTTTTCCTTTAAGTATAAAGGATTTATGAGATCTAACACAGGTAGGTACTGCTTTAGATGATGCTGCTTACTGCAGACATTAGCCTTCTGTTTTTCAACACTAGCGAGATGCCCACAAAGCGTAATTTTTATTTGTTGTCTGTTTAATACACCTAGATTAAAATTATATATATATATATTTGGACATAAAACGAGTGTTTCACTTGCTAAACAAAGACACAAAAGTAAATTAACATCACATTGCTGTCTCCTGTGCTCAATCTGAGCAAATGAGAGTATCAACAGAAATCCTCCACGGCCTCTATGCCAACATAAGGCTCACAGGCTCCCTGGGTGCACGCTCTCACCACAGCTCTCAAACTGGTGGTGCAGGACTAATCTCAGGTGAGCTGCTTGCTCTGAGACCTCCCTGTTCTGGGATTCAGAGCCATGTTCTGATGGAGGAGCTACCCGTGGATGGTGGTGGGACCATCCCAGGCCTGTGTGTGCTCCTGGGATCTGCCTACCCTACAGGGCAGGAATGCATCAGCTCTACACAGTCTGTGATCCTCTCAGCAGTCGGAAGTTTAGGGCATGAATAGTGCCCTGGGAAATCAGGATATGAATTCAAAAGATTTTCCACAATACTACGTCAGCACATTTGAAATTTTCAAATGTATTACAAACAGGGGGAAAGTATCCTGAAATCTAACAGCCAAATTATCTTCTTTGAAATTCTAAGTGAGATGTACTAAATTTGTGCTGTTGTCATCACTGGTAGCAGACTCAGCTTGAGCATATTTTCTAGTTCAGCCCCAAAGAGAGAATGAAATGCTACTAAAGAGCAGTTAGACATATAACCAGACCATCAGCATAGTGCATTCCTGCTGTTTGGTTAGCAGTATGCATAACCACAAGTTTTGCCCAGTATAAGATTAAATAGAACAAAATGACAAAAAAATCAAGGCTTTCTGCAAGCGAATTTTAGGCAAGGTACGCACGTATTTCGGTCTAAAGGGAGAGGGGGTTGCTTTCACTTCTTTGTACTAAGTACTTGAGATCTCACACATTTTCGCTAGAACACATCATAATTTTAAAATGGCTTTTAATGTTTCATCTTCATCCTAACCTTTTTGCTCCCGTTTTCTCTAAACCACTTTCAAATTTCTACCCCAGCATGATTTCTTTTTCACTGGTAGAATTAATACCAGAAACATTTAATCAGTGGTGATCTTCCCATCCTTGCTTTACAAAATGGAACTGAACAAGACAGGGAGGGTTTTTTTATATATTAAATTAATCTTGTATCTCATTATGTAGTTCTGTGTACCAGCACTATTCCGTACAGTGCAACTATGGGAACAATTTGGTATTAAACCACTGTTACAAAGCTGGGAAGGGAAGAATAAAAACTTGTGTACAGGACAAATACCTTCCTTACCCCATGTTTTCCATAAGGTCTATACTACTGATTTTCCACATGAGCTGCTGCAGCCACAAAACAAGTGAGAAGGGGAAAGCAAGGCTTGAGATTGTTTCACACTGGAAATGCTGGTGGAGGACTTGTGTTTACTCCCCCACAGATAGTTACCCAAGATGTGGTAACTGTTCAGCTTTCTGTGCTGCTTCTTTCTTCTGTGCCACCACAAGGACAAAGCCTGTTTCTTCTGCTAAGAGCCACAGAACAGGAGACCTACCACCTGTACCCTTCCGAGTCCTTTTATCTTTACTCATTTCTCATTTGAACTTTTGCTTAAAAGAAAAAATGGCATGGAGTAGTTACACAAATAAAATTGCCACATTCCAGCATTACTCTGTTGCATTGCCTTTCAAGCTGCTTACTTCATAGAAATAGATGGAGGACACTCTCCAAATTCCAACTTATTACCCCTTATAATATTAGGTGCTGTGTTACTCTCAACAGATTCACTGAAGACGATGTGACTTGGGGCAAAGCAAATCAACAAGAAAAAATGTGTCATTAAAAACTGGCTTTAAATCTTGGCTTTGAACTGATAGAAAGACATGAAAAAAATTTTAATTTCCCTCCTACAGTTGCTGATTTCTCTCCTGTTCTGTACAAACCCCAGCAAAGTGAATGAAGGCCAATCAGCTAGGTCATAACAGGTTATGTTGAAAAAACCACTAAGTTAAATGCTGTTATAAGAACCTTTATAAAGCCCTACAGACATTGCTTTTTTTTGTGCACTGCATTTACTGCTCATAAGCTATGAGGTTCAAGGGCCACTGAGGTTTATTCGTTTCTGCAATCTAAAGGCATAGTGTGTGTCACTGAACAAGACCCATGAACACTGCCCTACACATCACTCTGTGCTAAGAAATGCATCTGCTCTGCTTTACTTCTTCCTTATCTTTCTCTTTTCCCAAACACCAGCATCCAGTTTTATGAAATTAACAACTTATCTGTGAAGAATCAGGCTAAGACCAAATCCAATTTTGCAGAAGCACACAAGTCTCCTAATTTCTCAATGGATACATCTGGCAAAGCCAAAAGCCGAAGGATTTGGCTGCCTGGAATACAAAGCCTTCCCAGGAACTGGTGAGTATTCTGAAGTCCAAACAACCTTGTTAACAATTTGTTTCATCTCCAGGGGCAAAGGTTTTTACAGCCTAATTCTAACAGACCTTGCTGGGGCAAGTTAGAATCATAAAATAGTTTGGATTGGCAGGGACCTTACAGATCATCTAGTTCCAGCCCCCCTGCCATGGGCAGAGGCAACTTTCACTAGACCAGGTTACTCAAAGCTCCATCCAGCCCAGTTTTGAACATTTCCTGGGATGGGGCATCCACAGCTTCTTTGGGCAACCTGTCCCAGTGCCTCAACACTCTCACTGTAAAGAATTCCTTCCTAACATCTAATCTAAATCTACCCTCTGTTGGTTTGAAGACATTCTCCCTTGTCCTATAACTGCAGTTCCTGACCGTTAGGGTTGAATGATGAAGATTAGGGCTGTTCTGTCTGTCTACTTCACTGCTTTGCTGCTTTCACAGAAAAATTATGACAAGAGAGTGTAAACTTGCACCCAGATACTGAAACTCAAACAGAGTCTCATGGTTCAAACTACAACTGTCTGGATCATTGCAGTGAACCTACATCTGTTCTGAGGTTTGTAACTTCTGGTAAGTAGCTAGGAGTGGTTAACACCTTCTGCAGTATCATCTGTCAAAGGACCTCTTGATGAACACCTGAAGAATGCAGAGATGATCTTTAAAATCACACAGCTTGAATTCTACACTATGTTATAGCAGGACCACTCTCAGCTGACATGAGGAGGCAAATAAAAAGCACACTCATCACATAACATCATCAAAATCCTAGCCTATGTTTTGCATATTGTCTGCTTGATGGCACATCCAGACACATACTGGAGTTCACGTTTTTGAGAAAAGGACAATTCATCTAATAACAACATCCAGAATCATGGATGCTGGTAAGCAATTTTGCAGGGAAAATGAAAGGCTCTGCAAACAGCAGCTTTTAAGAAAGGTTCCAGAACTTCAGATGGAAGGGGAACATGCTATACAAATCCCATTACTAACACCTGGAACAAAAAGATGGCTTAAAACCCCCCTTTTAAATCTACATTATTTGGAACTGAAATTTGGGAACAACATTTCCTTTCATCCATGATCAAGATTCTGTAAGCAACAAATCATTCAAGTTCCACAAGATTTCCTATAGTATTTTAATGCCTTCAAGCTGCGTGCAAATTTCTATCCAGCAAGGGAATTTCTGTGTTGACGTTTAGAAAGTGCAAATGTGACATGCTGCAGCTGTCTTGCACATTATGAGACACAATTCTCATAGTCTTGGACAATGCCTGTCTGAAAAACTATAAAGATAGAGAAACATAAACTATACAACAACGTAGTCAGACAAAACAGCAGAGGAGGAGGGATCAGGGGAAGCATGGGTTTATCACCAACCTCAGCTCCACAGTGATGATGGAGAATCCTGTAACTCATCTTTGCTTGTCTGAACATTACTCTGTTCATAGTGGACACTATCATGGTGTCTCAACGCAAAAGAGTGGTCTGCAGAAAAGGCATACAATATAAATCCAAGAACTGATGGGAAGATGTATTCCCTGCTTAGTAAGGAACCATATGCTACTACTCCTAGTAGGGAACCATACACTGCTCCTCCTCCTCAAACTGTGACTTAAAGACTGTTGAAAATGTGCAGATTTGCAAAATTTTGTCACATGGGAACTCTCTCCTGGATGCAAACTCATCTTGCCCTCACCAAGGATAGTCCTAGAGAAACAGACAGAAATACAGTCCCTTCCTTCACATTTGCACTGGTTTATGTTTCAAAAATTAGGCAGCGGTATCCCTTTATCACTGAACTTTTATCATCAGCGCAGTACAATAATTTATTTGAAAGTCAGGTTCACGTTTGTTTTGTAGATCTTGAAGGATGTTAAAATACTGACGTTTTTATTAAAATACTTTTATTCCAATAGATCTCACAGCCCTAACACTTATTTATCTTTTTCAAGAACGCTCTAATAGTGTAATAATTATGACCTATGTTCAATTGACTTGACGACTAATGAGCCTTCTGTAACCCAAGTAAAAATCCCATAAGCTTTGATAAATTGCAGAGATGTAACATCGTAGCAACACTCAGCCACTACTTTTCCAGAGGGAAACAGAAGCACCAAGACAAAGCTGAGGGGATAAATGCGTTCCATAGGATGTTGTTCTCCCACTTCCCTCTTCCTTCTTCCCTGGGGGGTGGGGGAATAGTGAGGAAAATATGCATTATGTGCCAGCCTTAAAATCCTTAAATCTGAGAGGAAAGTTAGGAACCTCTTTTAATGTAAAACACATTATACACTATCTGGATTCTACCATTAATAGGAATGATGCCTCATTTTTTCCATGGATCTTTCAGCATAACCACATGTATGACATGAGAATACAAGTGCCTCCAAAGGAGCAGCATTTTCCATTCAAGAGGAAATACAGTTGAGTTCTTATTACAGAGTGTAATACTCTGCATTTTAGTTACTGCTTGGAGGATTGTAAGAAAAACATACATGGTCTCAAAAATGGGATTAGAGCTCCCTTATTGCAAAAATTAAGTCTAAATATATGGGAAGCAATCAGTTCTATGCACAGCTATTCTCATTCCCTTGCTATATGTGCATGAATGAAAGCAGGGCACATGTGTTCAATACATTTCTTTGTATATGTATGGTATCAAGGAAATGATATAATCTTTTGTTATCTAGGACTTTTAAATCCACATTATTAAATAACTTACGTCATCTTAGACAGGTTAGTAAAATGTAATGGTTTTCTTCTACAAACAATGTTAAAGAAAGGAGACAAATTAATAAAGAAACTGAATTCAGAAAATGGTTGCAAAAACTGCTTTCTCTAAATTAATTATTAAAACTACTTATGACTCTCTCCCTGAAAAATACTTCAAAACCTGGACAATGTCCAAATAGTATTTTGGAATTAGACATCTGCCATCACATCATCTACCTTATAATTTCCTCACAGACTGGTCCCAGGTATTAAAACCCCTTTTTAAGTCTGGAATTACGAGATCCAACTACAGAATAAAAATGCTAACATAGATGCCCTTTAAAACAAGTGTTTTAAAATATTGCTTCCTTTCTGATTTGCAAGATCATATGTATGTAAGAATAGAAACCACTTGCAATCCCTTTAATAACTCCTTCATAGCAATTTACCACAGAAATATAAACATGAAATATTATAAAGCGTTTTAAAATCCAGAAATACTATATTATAATTTTGAATAATTCAATCCTTATCTAACTTTCAAAATTCACTTTAAAAAACTGTCTTTTCATTGTTACACAATGACTTGAAAAAGGGAACGTTTCCCCTTTGCTCAGCTATGGCAGATGCCACCTCTGGGATGGAGCAGCCGAGCACCAGACGTTTGCGCAGCCCTTTTGAAACTGAAGACTGGCACCCACAACACTCCTCCTAAATTTACTATGCTCTTTCTTATAGCTCAGCAGTGACACGTAAGCAACAAGCAGAGCTGTGAGCAATCTACAGTGACAATCTCAGGCTTATTTTATTTTCACCAAAGAGTTTACTATTACTGCTATCCATGCTGCTAGTATGCACAAAATGGACCCAAGGTATAGAAAATCTTTGATTTTACTACTTCCAATCGAGCACGTACAGCTCTACAGATATGCAGCCAGAACTTCACATATACATAAGCCTTTTGCAAGATGTTCTCAATGAGCACACAAAAATTCAGAGTGTATACATAAAGAAATCTCAAAATTGACAGAAACTGAACCTAGCTTTTCCACTTACACCTCCTAGTACAAACTTTACTGCACAGTAGGGAGCCATAACTTTGAAATAGTAACAGATAACATTGCATTTGAGCCTTATTTCCTGTTATTTGGGGCCTCTTGCCTAATTTTTTTTTTTAAATACTAAAATGACAAGGGGGCAAAACCAATTACAGAAACAAGGCAACCTACTCTTAAACTGATTAGCCTAGGTGTCAAAATGGTCGTATTCACTTTTACTGAACATCTTTCCAGCAAAGCAAATCCACTCTCTTCTAGCCAAAGTGTCATATACAAGCGTACATATGCAAATATGTACACTTCAATCTACCGACTGGTGTTTGATCAATTTACATAGTCGAGTGGCTCACTCAGACTCTCTGTGCTTTGAGGTTACATGTCCCAGAATGTACTGAGCTTGTTGGCATTTCAAAAATTAAATTTAGAAAAACGTATTACTTCACAGTTCTTTCCCCCAAGTTACTAAAATATTTAAGTGTAAGATATTCTACATCTAGATAAGGGGATAAATCAAAGATCAAGACAATGAACTTCCATTCAACATGAGCCCTTTTCTGCACCTTTCATCTCTTTATGAAAACATGGAAAGATGAGCCTTGAGGGAATCAAGCCCTGGAGTGAGACATTCCAGGCCTGCTGAAGTATGCAAGGAGACCACAGTGCAATGGTAGCATGTATTTGAGTGTAGCGAGAACCATCTTTCACTTCTAAATTAGAATGTGCTGAACTCAAATAACTCTGCAGAGCAAAATTGGAAGTGCAAGACTAAAATAAGAAGAGATAATTCTAACCAGGAGAAAGATCTGGAAACCTATGCAGTCCTGACAGGCTTTTTTTCCCCCCACACCTTAAAGACATTCCATTAGCAAATCAAGAAAGCAAGAAGCACAGCAATCATCTGGGCCTCACTGGAAGTCCATTTCAGATTTTGCACACCATGGCACCTAGTCTGGGTAGACTTTAGGCTCCACGAAACTCTGCACTTTGAAAAGCCCTCTAATTGAGGGCTCTTGACATACTTAAGGTTGAGCTGGACCATCCTGCCCAGGGCAGCACCCTGGCCTCAACAGAGCTGTGGCACCCAGCCCACAGAGCACAGGGTGTGCTCAGACAGGCCAGTGCTCCCCCAGGAGTAAGGCTCCTGCTGCAGTTTAGCACATAATAATTTGGATTCTGGGGATGTAAAGGTAAAGCACCGACGTCCTGGCCAACACCATGAAGTGACAGGCACTCTCGGTATGGTTGTTTTTTATGCGTATGCACATTTGGGATTTGAAATGTGTATTTTATCAGATTTAGCAGAAGGATGGTCTTTGCCAGAACACGATGAAAGGGTATGTATGGAATGCAATCTCCAAATTACACTGTCTGTCATAGTTTAGAGTATAATTACTTTAAATCACTGTAAAATATCATAAACTAACTCCAAATCTTAGTGAGCAATGCTCTTTGGCAAAATGTACATTCACAATAAAGATCAACAAACTGCAGCAGAAAAGAAAAAAAGAACCAGGTGCTGCCACATAAACTGTTGTTCATAACTACTTTTAATTATTTCACAAGTTAATCCAGTATTTTAGAAATTACTGCAGAAAGAATTTATTACATAATTTTGAAACATTTCTGTTCTGGACTGAAGATTTAATTCTGCCTGGTAATCTGAAGGCAGTAAGTGGCAGCGAGCAAAGGAAAAACTTTGGCTTCACTTACTGGGGGGTTTAGTCATGAGGGATTAAAAATATGTAACCAGTCTTTATCCAACTCCCTACATTTTAAGGCAAAATAAACAGGATTGAACTCTCAAGTGTAGAAAGGACATAGTCTTCTTTTTCCCTTTTAACACGGGTTTTCTTTGTTTAAGTAAGACCTTATATTTCAAATCTGATGGAGATACGATCACAGCACATTACCCATGCACAGCTTCTCTCCAGTAATCCCAAAACACTTTGAGCACAGCCCAGACAAATGAGAGCACACATTCCTTCCTAGGAAGAATGCATTTTAGTGTATGCTCAAGTCCTAGCTCGATCCCACTGAAATCAGAGAGGGGTCTGCCCCACGCTGCCCTCCTTCTTGGCCATGGAGTACCAACTTGATTCTCTCTGCACAGTCCTATCTGCACAGATTGTTTTTAGTCCAACTCTCACTTGCTGTGAGGAAAAGGCGTCTGAAACGAACCCTGAGAGAGAGCCCACACTGGTTACTTCAAATAATGCTGATTCCATGGTAAAGCCAATGGAAGAGTGGTGGACAAAGTGATTTACAACCCAAATAGATCTGCACATCACTACCAGCAACTGGACCTATGCCACAACAGGCATGTGTGTACACATATGTCTGATGATAATGTGATCCACATTATTCTCTGTTCCTATATTTCAACTTTAAAACTGTGGCTGTCATTTTGGCAAAAAAATGAAATGCACAAAATGACGGCCCAGAAGGAACTGGAGTACCTGGGGTTGGTACTGGTTTTCTGCAGGGAGGAGTGCTGCGGTCACTCTGAGCGTCTCCCAGCTGTGGAGGGGCCCCATCAGCACCTGGCTGACAGGAGGGAAGAAGAGCAGCTGGAAGCGAGCAGAAAACCCTGAGAAACTCTTTGCAGACATTACAGGAAGATTTAGTGCACAGGTATGGTATGAACCAACTTATGAAAAGATTACAAGATCAGCAATTATCTCTTTCCAAGTCATGCAAAAATCCTGTCCAAAAAAAGAAAAAAAGCCTATGCAACTAAAAATATATATGTAAGAAATAAAACTACATACATATATTTAAATGCACAGCTTTGTGTATATGTATTTTATACTTCCGTATGCATGTATAAAAATACACTTTTGAGTATTTTAATAGAAGCAAGCATAAATTGATTTAAATTAATCTCTGAACATAGTGGAGAGCCAGCAGAGTAATTAACTGTGTTATTTATTAATTATTATAACCATACTAACTGTCCTTTCTCTTCATCTCTCCAATAAAAACAATTCATTGCTAATCCACTACAGCTGCAGAAACTTTTATGAAATGCTAGCTAAGGTAATAAAATAGCTCTAGTTTTAGGTATGGAGGATCCATTTCTGGCCCTCAATGATTCATGTCAGATTATAATCTTCAGTGAAGAGTTTGGTGTTATTTTAACAATCCAATACCTCACTGGCACATGCGAGCACACAAAAAGATTTTTTTTAAATTACATCGCAATATAGTCTGAATAGGAAATCGGTCACTGAGCAAGCTAAATCTGCATGAAGGAGAAAGACTGAAAGAGTGGGATAGGGGTGGGAAGGGGGAATGTAGTGAGCAGTATCAGAAAAACGAATGTATGAATGAGAAAGAAGGAAGGATCATAGAAATGCACCCGAGTTGAAAAGGTTTCTTTCTATATCTGCTGGCACTTTCTTTTTATCTGTACAGCTAGTTCCCTCTATTGCAATCAATAACTTGAGCAGGCATAAAATAGAGATTTTTCTCATGGTTTAGATCAACACAGGATATAAACCACAACCAAAACACATTTCCACGTGCTAAATTCAGCGATGATTATTGTAATCCAGTGGCTTATATAGCATACTTTGACAATGAGGTGGTAGGCACAGGGAATACAGAGCAAAAAGGAAGGTAGGAACACGTTGGTTGAGATTACTGCATTCCAAATATACTTTCGTTTTGCTGGTATTGTTAAATCATTTCTTGTGCTTCATAGGAAGACACACACTTTGAAGACAGTTAGTCATAACAACTTCTTTATTTTGTTTTTGATTTAAAATGCCTATAATTTGCACACCCTGACACCTGCTGATTTCATGCCCTGCCTTTTCCCGTCAAAGCCCCTTCTTGGCTCTCCACACAAGGAAATCTCATTTATCAAAATTCTGTTAGCGTAAGGGGAAGGGCTATGCTGAGCTGAGCCATGGCCTTCATTAAACATGCAGAACATAAACTGCTGACACTAAGCACAGTCAACTTGCAGCATAGCAGAGGAGGGAGGGGGGGAAAAAAGAGCAATGAGACAGAAGGAATGATGTGATGGTGAGATAGGAATAAAAGTCACAGTTTTGCAAAGCATTTAAGTCATACTGGAGTCAGTGAGATTTAATCACAGACCTGAAGTTAAGCATGTGCTGAACTTTGCCAAACAGAAATAGATCACTAAATTATGAATGGAACAATCTATTTCTGTTCCCAGGAACATGGACACTTTGTTCTCCAGACCAGTCCCTCAGGGAATGAAAAAGGTGGGGGGGAAAATGATAACAAAATAGGAAAAAAACAATCCCTTCTTCAACTCAAAATAGTGGTCCAGATAAAGGAATCATATGTTATCTTTAACATAACAGGATTAAAAAGGTTGGTATCCATCCTTTAGGTTCCAGAAGACAGGAAAGAGCAATTGCCATTATGGTCATTAAGTTCAACAGGGTACAAAGGCAGGTGCTCTGAACAGGAATAAAAATTTGTAAATTTGGAAGAGACAAGCATGAGAACAGAAATGCATTAAAAATCAAAATTAGGACTGAGGGGGAACAAAGTAGCTTTTTGAATTTTCACTTCACTTACTGTTCTTGATATTTTTCCCCCTTTAATTCTCAAAGATAGCTGTGTAATGCTGCCTACAATAGGAACTTGAATTTAATAGGCACGAAGCAGAAGGTGTGTAGCATTTTCCTCTGATCACAAGGAACAAGCACTTAGCTGTAAAAGATCCACAATGAGTCACTGCAGGGAGGAATCAAATGCATCACAGGTACATGCAAGCCTTTTTTATTATTATTCTACCAACTGAAAATGCATTATAACACACAGCCCTAGGAAAAAAAAATCTATTTCAACCCTCCTAGTCCTATAAAAATATATAATATACCAATCATATATGCTTGCATTTACACAGTTCAAGGAGAGCTAAGGAAGATGCAAGGCAGGGGGATGGAGGGAGGGGGGAGACAAAGGGAGGGGGATGTCAACTTTTCCTCTGTAAGCTTTTCTCTGTATTTATAAATAAGTTAATAATTGCAAGTTGAAACTGTCTCAGTACTAAAATGCATGACTTACCATCGAGTTTCAAATAACAGCTAAAAGTTATTCTAATATTATCTGAAAAATAGTATCATATTAACATTTTCTGATACTTTCACACCTCTTAAAATACTTCTTCAAAGTTAATCTGGAAGTCAGTACCATAAAATTAATGGCTGGATTCAGCCACCCTTTTCCATTCTGAATACCCTCATATTCCAGAGACAAAGAATTCAGGTCTGATCAACGAACTCAACATAATACTAACTTTTCTTCCCTTCCAGGGTTCTGTGTACATGGAGCTTTAACAGAAGAGAGCAGAAAGCAGACACACTTGTGGCAATGGGGCATGCACCTTGACCATTTCCCAGTAGTAATTTCCGTAATTTAAAAAAACCCCAAATGTTGTACACGTTTAACAGAAATCAATAGCTGCTTTCATAGCAAAGAAGTGTTGTTTTTCTTAACATCACCTATGAAACAGAACACAACAGCCCAATTTTTCTATCTTCTCTTTGAACCTGTAAACAATGCGGTATTACCATCTTTTTTAGCTTTTATTCTGGTCAACAAGGCTTTATATATAAAGCTGCACACCACATGGCACCATTCAACAGTATATCTAGGTCAGCTTGCATTTTTAATGTGCTCCATTGCTTTCCCTTGCCCACTGTACCAAGTTTGAACTTCTCACTTTTCAAACCTCTGTGTAACTAAGCCAGACAACACACAGGATCCTGAGTATTGTGATCATCTTCAACATTTGTTCCACCAAAGACAGCAGTTCTAATCCTATTTCCTTAATTTCATGCCATTTCCAAACCCAGCATCCCCCACTTTCTCCTTCAAGATCCTTTACCACAACACTGCTTGTAAAACAAAAGAGGTTACTTAAACAAACAAACAAAAAAAAACCTAAAAAAACCCACACCAAACCAAAAAACCAAACCAAACCAAACCAAAAACAAACAAACAAAAAGCTTTCTTTACCTAACATAATTCCTTCCTCAGTACTACTCGGGGAAGCTTAACAACTTTGACCTTGGCAGCATTCTGCACACACCACAGCTAAAAAAACTACAAGATAATAAGCATATAAACAGCCATACCTACATTACTGTAAAGCTTTTGCAGCAATCATATTTACTATAATGGTATTTGGTTACTTGGATGCAACAAAAACCAGTTCCATGTGATTCACTTCATTGCTTCCTTTCATAAACAGCAGTTAACGCATTTCTTAGAATACATTTATTAATTTTTGAATTAGCATGCGTTCTAACTGCTCTTCCCACAAACATTTTTAAGGTATACATCCCTCCATTGGAGCACAGCCCTAGCACAAGGACTGAAGCTGTAAAACCACCCTAGGTACAGATTACATGTACAAGGTGATTGGTACATCAGTTCGGACACAAGGAGTTACACTGTGAGGTAGTTTCACAGGAGGCTCGGGGAGATTCAAACAGATCTTGATACACGGGGGTGGAATTGGATGGAATGGAAACAGTCACGTTAAATGGAACGGCACAAAAAATGCTTCTTTTGCTTCAGATTAAAATGGTAAGGCAAGTTTTAATAAAGAGACTGTAAATTCATCTGTTATCTATTTCATGTAGTAGCAAGGATTTAGTAGTAAAATCATAAAACACACAGAATGATTGTTACACTAGAAATCTGTCACAATAGTTCACATGTCTATAGTATAAAACAATGTAAAGCATTGCAGCAGTATGAAAACCATGCCAAAACTATCTGTAATCTTGATCTTCCTAGATAAGAAAATATGACGACCCTGCATAATTAACTGTTCACCAAGAAAATCAAAGGAATGACCTTGAAAAACAAGAATTCCCAGTGTCATTCTAATCTAATAAAATTATCCATCAATATCCCAATTCACTAGAAAACCCTGTCTCGCAAGAAGAAATTCTTGAAAAGCAAACTGAAATAATTGAAGCTTCAAAGTTAAAAAATGATGTCTTCTGTAAAAGAAATGTATGTTCAGTAAAAAGCCCAAGATTCTGTATTATTGTCACTGTTTTTTCCTCTTGAAATCTGCAACATGTCAAGAGCACTTTTTCCAGCAAAGCACAGCTCTGAACGATAATACACACCTGACCTTGTCTCAGGAAAAAAAAGGGTAAATGAAAACCTAAATCACATTTGTCTATCCAACAACTTTCTCACGTTCCTCTCTGCAATTCTTATTCTTCAAACCTAGCATTAGTTTTAACAAGCCAACTCTGAAATCAGGGGAAGCAGCCACATAGGAAAAATTTGATTTTTTTTCTGTATGTATATTTCATGCTATTAAAATGTATACAAAAAAAAATTTGTGGGGGCTTTATTGTCATTTTTAAAGTCCCAATCTGAATGGGAGCATGCTTTCTGTAGCAAGGTGGGGTTGGTTGCTGGAGGGCACAGTTCTCATCCCACCAGTTGTGCAATCAGGTAGAATTTACAGAAGAAAAAGAAATCTGGTCTAACCTGCTCCTCTCATCAAGGAGGAACAGCAAACTATTTGCAAATATTCTGAACTGCCCTCTTCCCACCCCTACACAAAGAGACCACCTGCCTCAACGTTTATTTAAAATGTGCAGGTATTTACAAGCAAACTCTGTGTTCCAATTGTTAAGATGATTTCTTGGTAAATCTGATACTCCCTCAAAGTTCAAACCACCAGTATAAATCAAAGGGGCCACACGGAACTGCAAAGGACCCGCCTGATCAGGCAAGCATCACCCCCGTTTACATGTCAACAGGAGGCAGCTGAGCGAGGGAGGATGCTGAGCAGCACACCCAGCCAGACAGCTCAGGCACACCAGACTCAGGCTGCCTGAGTGCACCCACCAGTTAAAAATTTAATGAGTAACAGAAGGAAGACTGAGAAAATAAACTTTTTTTTTTTCCAGTAGTAACTTAAATTGCTGGGATGTAGTGACTGGTGTTAAAGGGCGGGTCCAAACCCTCGAAGTGATGCATATTCCCACCATGAAAGCAGTACCAAACTTCGTGCTCTTCTGGCATTTCTCTGGAGTTTGGAAAGGGCAAATCATACTACACAGTGCCTCTTCATAAAAGCAGCAGGAGGAAGTATGGACTGCTGCTGGTGATGCCACAAGAGCTGGGTGGTTCAAGGCTGCAGCAGTTCATTTCAATGGAGTGGCAATCAAAATGGGCATAAAGGAATACTAAACAATCAGAAAAGCAAAACTAGCTGCCAAGCCTTTACTGTGAGGGTGGTGAGGCACTGGAACAGGTTGCCCAGAAAGGCTGTGGATGCCCCATCCCCGGAGGTGTTCAAGGCCAGGTTGGATGAAGCTCTGAGCCTCCTGGTCTAGTGGAAGGTGTCCCTGCCCATGTCAGATGAGTTGAAACTAGATGATCTTTAAGGTTCCTTCCAACGCAAACCATTCCACGATTCTATAATTCTTACTTACAGACATCACTTGAGCAAATACAAAGCAGTTGCCTAGAACTGCATACACATCTTCTGAAAATGCAACACTGGTACTCTCAGAAGGGCAGTGGGAGCTTTAAACTCTTATCAACATCCAAAATGTGGCCCCATGCATACCTTGATAACCTAAACTGTGCAGTACTGGGAAGGAAGGCCGTCCAGAAGCAGAGACAGTGTAGGAAGAAAGGCAGCAGTTTATGTTTTCTTAGCACTAATCCCAGCAGGTTGCAGGGCACTGGGCAAACCATAGGCCAGCAATGTTCAAAGGTGCTGAGGAGGGCACTTTTACCATCTGTGCTCACACCAGCTCGCCACAGAGTGCTTGGGAGCTTTTGTAAAATAAAGGTTACCACATGCCCATGTAAACTGCCTAACCCTAACCCTGAGGCCATCAGTATTTATTCTGCAAGCACCATGAGATGCTTCATGCCGAAAAGGAACATTAAACATGTACTTATGGCTAGTTTGGATCACTGGCAAGAGAAGAAAAAAGGGAATATCCAAGAAAGCCTGACATGCTGTACATGCAAAAGGAGATAAAAAAGAGCTCCTTCCAAAAGTCTCACCAAGTCTCACCTTACCTGGTCTTTCCTGAGACTACAGGAGCATGGGTACAGGGCACAAGGAGGACAGAACCAACTCTGACCATGTCATTTATCCAGCTGATCCTGACTGTCTCACAATTGGGGACTCTCAGCTTTTTTTCTTTTCCTATTCTATGTATCATTTTGTCTTTTCTTCTTTATGCAAGATTGTTGTGGAACTGTCCAGACCACCTCCATTGCACAAGGAGGCATCAGGACCTCTAAGAAGCCTACATTTTTTTCCATCCTCCCAGAGAGCTTTAAAATCCTCTCCCTATGGGAAGTGGGACAAAGTTGTGAGGAGTGGGGCACCACAAGTGGGTTCTGTTTGGAATCACCCTCCATACTCAACGTGGTTACATACACTCCTCTACAGGCTGCAGCACTCAAGACAAAGCTGGACCAGAGTTAGGACTCTGTGATGGGTGGAGATGAATTTATGGCCATAAACCTCTTGGTGTGCCTCTTAATTTGTATAAAACTAATTGGGGAAAAAACACCAAAAACCACAGAGTTTACTCTGAGACCAAACTTACAAGACATTAAGACCTACTGATTATGTAGATGAAATTTCTAAAACATCATCACATTTTCTTGGGTTTGTGTGTTTTTGGACTGTCCCAAATAGCATAGCAGTGATATGCAGAGCTTCCGGAAGAAACCTGTTCAAGGTGCTGCTATACTCAGTTGTAAGTACTTTAAAACACTCTGATAGACTGGTAAGGGGTCCCTAAGTATATAAAGAGAGCACCTTGTTCCCCGCTATAATCCCATTCTCTGCTCTTGGAAAACACCCCGCACAGAGGGCACTCAGGAGTCTTCAGCAATCCCAAAACACAACAATGCATCAAAGAAAAAGGGCTGGAACATCCTTTCAGTCATCTGAACACCTCAGGTGAAACAAATCCGCAAAGAAATGAACAAGGGCAATATGCAATCCTAACTCTGCTGTTTTGAGTAGCACAACAGAATTTACTGGAAGTTAATATGAATACATAATGTTTCTAAGCTGAAACAAATATAAAAATCTATTCACAACCCCCAGGTTCCTACCTAAGTCAACAGTGCAAAGACAGATGTAAATGAGGACTAGTTTCGCTATATTTTCCCATATACTAAGCATACACAGACATTCCAAGTGTCAACACATGAAGACAGAGATAATTCTGACTCTTGAAAATATTCTCTTCTAAAAAGGATTAATTGGCTTTAAAACAATTTAATTTGGCTTTGAAGATGCAACTTCTACTAGCAACCACCAGATGGCAGGAGCAAAGGCTGCTTACAGTCTTCAACAAAAGAAAAGCTGTCTTAAATAAGGCGAGCATCAAAAGAGAACTATTTTTTATGTCTACTTTTTCTTTTCTTTCAAAGGCTTCTTCTCTTCTTCTTGCCAAGAAGTACTATTTTATTTCAATCAAGATAATACAATTTAAAAAAAAAGAGTAAGAAAAAAGTCTCTTG
The DNA here is from genome assembly GCA_013398175.1 of Climacteris rufus. Classification (NCBI taxonomy): domain Eukaryota; kingdom Metazoa; phylum Chordata; class Aves; order Passeriformes; family Climacteridae; genus Climacteris; species Climacteris rufus. The sequence goes on from VZRZ01004928.1 coordinate 1,033,061, forward strand.
AGAACATGTTTCTCAATTTTATCACATGCCATCTCCATCTCATAGCTCAAGGGTTGTGTTACAGATATTGCTAGAACAACAGTTTCCTTCTAGGTTTGCACAGTCATAACTCACAGTCAGCCACCAAATGTATTCCCTTTGATGTCCTACGCTTCAAACCAGGAAGCTGACACATAGCTACACTGTGTAGCTCAATTCACCCTCAGGATTTGAACTTCTGCTATCTGGGATATGAAAATAAGTACACTAGAGAAGATGCACCACGATGTGCTGATCGTTGCAATAATGCAGCATCTGCATGGCGGAGGAAAAAACACCCCTCCCCCAAAAGCAGGAACCTACTCCCCCCTAACCCTTTACTCCCCACCTCTGCCAAAGCAACTCAAAAACCACCTTAATAAACTCAAGTAAAAGTAGTATATTCAGGAGGAAAAAACAAAACATAGTACTGAGCACATTTGATTCTTAAACCCATATATCCTGTATGAGAGCATTTAAAAAATGCAATCCAGCAACACATACTTTAAAAGACTTAGCAATGGACTCTCCAAACAACTTCCAGAGTTATTAAATTATGGAGACAAGGTCATCACTTTATGTTGTCATAAAACAAAAATATGGCTAGTTCCACGAACAATGCTAGAAGCTCTACCACACAGGCACATCCACATCAGAAATACCACCCTTGCTGTATTTCTTTAATAGAACTGTCTCTCCATTATGCTGATTTCTCGATCAAAGAGAAAGCTTTACTCCTGTATTTGTCTTCTGCAAAGGAAACATAAAATCACTCCTACAGTGAACACATCCACGGGGAATGAGATTCTCTTTCCTCAACTCCAGCAGCACACAGTCCCAAAAAAGAACAGGTGAAGCTTGCTCCTACTTCAAAACAGCATGAGATGCAGTTGTGTGGTTAATTCTGCCTCTGTACATTAGCAAACACGCCACTTGCAAAATATGAAAGGCTTTCTTCCTGCCCCGTTTTTAAATGACACCTGCAAATCACTAATCCAGTTGCCATTTATTTCCATATGTCAAATTACAATCTTAACTTGTGCAAAGCAACATAATAGTAATGATTAAGCCAATTACATCACAACACAGCTTAAAACGACACACAATGGAAGGATTAAAGCTCACTACCAAATAAGAGAGTCCTGTTCTTGGTGGAGCTCCCCCACTGTGGGAACATAAGTGTCTCTTTTCCTGTTGCACAAAGTTGTGAGCCTTCTGACATGTAGCTGCTGGACTGCCATTAACAAACTTATTTATATTAAAGCAGCACTAAGCTGGGATCACTGCAGCTCGGCATTAGCTGGGGTGGGCGGGCTCTGCGGCCCATGGCGCTGCGCGGGCCCACAGACAGGTTGTGACACGTGCGCGAGGTGATCTCACCAGGCTGCGCTGAATGAAGCCTCCTCTACCCTACGTTATTTGGGTCAGGTAGGGGCTGACAGTAAAAGCCTTAGGGAAAGGGAGGGAAAGGAGAGCAAACCAAGCACAAGTATTTCAAAAGTCACCATTCTCTAGACAGGGCCAGACACCATTTGCAGCCTGTCTGGAGTGTGTGCTGCTGCATTCGACACCATAATTCCAACTGATGCCAATATGCGGCTCCTACAACAATAAAATGTGGGTTAAATCTTTATATAATAACCAACCTTTCAGACTAAGAATTCTACCTTTCATTCTAAGAATTCTAATTTCAATTCTACCTCAGGGATTAAAAGGTTCTAATGGAAATGGAGCATCTGAATCTCTTAGGAGGATTTAAAAAACTCAGTGTTATTTTTATTTGTTTATTGCCTTGGTCTTTAAAACAGCTTCATTCAAAATGGTTAAACCTCTTACCTTTTACTTCTGCCCTGGGCACCTTCCTCCCTTTCTCTCTCTCTCTCGCTCTCTCTCTCTCTCTCTCTCCCCCTCTCTCTCTCTCTTTCTTTCCTTTCTCTCTCTCTTTCCTTTCTCATTATCTCTCTTTTTCCTTTCTCTCTCTCTTTCTTTCTTTCTTTCTTTCTTTTCTTTTTTTCACTTCTTTGTATTCCTTCTATTTTATCTGCCATCTGTGAACACTGGTCCCATCTGCTAAAATACAACTTCCTACTCAGCTAAAATAAACACAAAATAAATTGGTACTGCTAGTATTTTCCACGTCAACATTAAGCCTTAGTAAGATTAACAGCACTCAAAGAGTTTCCAACTCTGAAATACATTCCTGTGTGTTGACTGCAGACTCGGGCAGATATCACTCCATCTATTCACTCTTACTTCATGTTAGCTTCTTGGCAACTATGGTTTTGAAGAAACTTATTATATATGTAAGTTTATCCTCAGCAGAATTTGAACAAACCAGGCATAACTGTTAAGCCTGTCCCAGATCACCTATTAGCTGTTCATGATTTGCTACGTGGTCATTTTCCCTACATAACTATGCATATATCACAGCCCTTCTAAATATTGAAACAAAAGTATCAGTCAAAAGCCGCACGTTTTTTTTTTTCCTTTCAATACGAACACACATTCAAACACACACACAAATGCATGGGGCAATTAAACTGAACACCACGTGTATCATCTTTGAAAAAGCTGTTACAGCACACCAACAGCTTCCTCCCGTAAAATTAGTTGCAAAGAAAGCTGAATGGGTTTACTTCCTTCTATTCAACCAAAGGAAAGGTTTGGACAGTAAAGCAATCAAATCTGTACATCTTTATACTTATCAAACAACAACTCTTATTTGAACTGATTGAAAACCTGCTTAGATTTTCACAGCCTTTTAAGCAGTACTGCTTTCACACCTGCACAAAATGAAAATAAAAAAAGTTTGTATTAAAATGTTGTTTTTATTCCAATAAAAGCCTTATGTCCTACATTTGTTTGGGGAAGACTGTTTACTTATTAAAAAGGTGAGGTGGGAGAAATGTTTTTAAGGACTACTATTATGGCAATTTGCACCTGTTCTGTGCTGAAGGAATAAGATAAGATTTGGTACGTCGAGGTGCCTTTCTCTGGATATTTTGACAGTTTGACACAATTTCTTTTGTTTTCATTTTATTTTCAAAAATAAGAATTATTTTGTCCAAATCAGTATGTATAACTTGCATCAAAAGCATCCTGTAGCTGATTTCTACACACACTTATGATGATAATCATCATCATTCAAGACTCAATCATTCAAGGGGCAGACTACATCAGCCAGATCTTCACTTTGCCAGTGATAACTACAGTGAAGCTGAACAATGTTCTGATGTCTCACTCAGAACCTTTTCCTGGGAAACAGCCCCATTTGCTGCTAGTATGCATATTTACTATGAGACTGAAATCATAGAGAATTTAAGAATAACAAATGACATTGTATAGTCTTCCAGCAGTCTACAAATACCCATTTTTAAAGAGCACTGTTTTTGTATGTATCTACAGGCAACACAGCCTGTCAACAGCCTAAAACTAAGTGGCATCTAAGGATAGGTGGAATGGAGGTAGTCAAAAGAAGTCATCCCCTGCAGCAAATTATGCTTCTGCTCATGCATACAGAGGGGCCCTACAGTGTTTCAAGCTGAGACATATGCTATACCTAAAACCCAAAAAAGATAGCTCCCCTCAACAGTCTACAATAGCCCTGGAGGAAAATTCAGGCTAAAAGCAGGTACCAAGGAAAGCATTGCGAAGTGCAAATTTTTACCCTTACATCCTTCTCAGCACTGTTATCTGGTATTCAACTTCAGTTCTAATTTATAAAATTAATTCTTTTTAATTTAAAAAAATTTGCTTATACATGTTTTCTGTGGGCATACCAACTCATTTGTTAATGTAACAGAGACACTAGCATTTATTTGTCATTGAGACAGACAGTAAAGAAGGCATCTGTTAAGGGAGAGGAGGCAACAAAGTGTTTTCACAGCATGTCTAAATAGACAGCAAAAATAAATTCTGGGATTAACAAGTTTTGGATGATACATTTAGCTTTCTTTTTGATTGATAAAAAGTACATGACATTTCTAGACTTATAGAGTTCACTACCTAACATAAAGCTACTATTATAAGAGAGTTTAAAAGATCCTGATGGTTCTGAATCTTAGGATAAAAGATGTTGGGGACTCTGGACAATGATGTTAAGAGCTGGCAACAGTACTGATTCAGTTTTGTAAAACTGAAACTTAGCAACAGAAAACTCTTAAAAGTTTTGGTAATAAAAAGGAGTTTCAAAGGACGTCCATCAAGATGACTGCAAGACATAAAAACACCTTGGAAATCCAGGCATGAAAGAAACTTAGAAGCCTCCTCCACAGTGCTTAGTTCTAAGAGCGATTGGCTACAATAATCATCAGTAATATTTCTGTTTACCCACCTAGTCTGAAGGATTATGGAGATGAGTTCACAAGAGCTGACCCTCCAGGTTTATTAAATATTCAATGAATATTTTGTATGCTTGCTGGGTATTAAATAAAAATCAGAAAATACTGCAGCCTACCGTATCTTATATACTTCAAATAATACCAGAGTAGCTCTGTTTGTTTTTTAATAATGTATTGAAATCATTTTATCACATATCAACATAAAAATGCACAATACAGACACAATGTAAATTCCAGCATCATGAATATTTAGGTGCTTTTAAAGCTTTTTTTTCATGCTGGTTAATTTTGTTTATTGTATTCCAAATAAACCTGAAGAACTTATTTAATATTGTCTTGCCTTTTTTTTTTTTTACCTTAATAGTAATAGCACTGCTATTTTCTCACCTGCAGTAGCATCACAACATATGGTCCTTCAGCAGCAGGAAACTCTTCATTGTCATGATTTAGCCTACTGTTCCTACAATCTCCTTCTTCTCTTCCCCATCCACTCTCTTCCCAGCTAACTAGATATAGTCTATACACAACCTGCCCTCGTTAAAATCATCTGCTATTAGTGCTCAGTTAGAACGGTGGTCATCACCATAACGCTCACTGGCCAAAGAAACTTGAACACAGCATTGGACACAGCCCATCCATGCAGCTGAGCTAAAGCCATCTCTCCAACACACACTACTGCCCGCCACAGTTTGATCTACAATTGAACACAGGGTGATGCAGCTGTTCAAGGTACTACGTTCTACTCAAGATGCTCTTTGAAAAAGGGCCTGAACAAAGTGGCTTAATCAGCAGACTGCAAAGCAGGCAAGTACAAATTCTCAGTTGCAAATCTATGGAACAAGAACAAATTCAGCATTTGGGCAAGTCCAATCTTAGAAACTACTGCTCAGCTGACCTTCTATGTTTCCACATGGGATTCCACATGTAAAACTTGCTCACAGGTTTTACACCAACAGGCTTAAGACAGCCTGTGTGCCATTCTCAGGTTACCACACATAAAGGAAAGTTTCTGAATTGACAGATGCAAGCCACAGGATCCTCAATTCTCAGGTTGAAAATTGCCATTTTCTGTGGAATCGCACCCAACAATTCATATTGTTGGGACCTACATAACGAAACTGCACCAAGCTACACACCTTGTGTCCAAATGTAGCATCCTCGGAGGCCAAGACTTCAACCTGAAATTATAAGGAGAAAGATAATTTCAAATTTAGCCACCACCAAGAACCTCTCTCTCCTGAGCACAGCACCACAGTCCAGGCAAAGAAGAAATCTGTAAATGAAGGTGCCAGTCTGGGTCAATCCTAGGAAACATGTATGATAGGATGTGCAAAACTAACAGCTGACAACAGAATTCTGAGGAAACTCAGAAAGCATCCCTTATAACACAAACAAGGTTTCTCCACCTGAATGACACAAAGAGTACCTCTCAATGTCTCAGAATCTACTGTACTATAGCTGGAACATTTTTCTCCACATGGAGCTTTGACTGCACCAAAAAGCTGCTTGAGCTCAAAAAAAAAACCAAAAAACAAAACAAAAACCTGGAAACACCTGAATGTTTCTCCTCCTGTTACCTTGTAACCAGGCTGGGTAGCCCTGCACCTGCACCAAGTGCAACAGGAATAAGGGGACACTGTGCAGCCAATGTCTCGCTTGCAGGCTCCTGTCCTGCGTTAAGCTAGAGAATTCTTTGAAAACTGTAGAATTCAGGGAACACAAGCTCCCCAGGCAAAGGCCGAGACCAGCTGGCTGAGAGATACAGTGAATGTTTGAAAGCCTGAGAAAAGCAAGCTGTCAGGTCATCGAGCGGTGCTCCAGACCAAACCCCTTGCTGGCTGCCACACACTGCCCAGCGCTAGAGTTGATACGTGCTGATCTGTGACAACAGGAACAGGCGTAGCAAAGCTGGCACACTGATTTTTCATTAGACTCCTTAAAAATACTTCACACTTCAGCACCTTTCACCCGAGAATCTCGGTGTTTTCATGAATTTTAATTAATTAAGCTTCCCAATACACTAGTGAAGTCAGAAATGTCATCATCCCAATATAGAGAGAGAAGAGTGAGGCAGAAAGAGGTTAAATAATTTTTTAGTAGTCATGTGCCAAGCCAGGGACACGCTCATGAAAAGAATCCCAGATCTCTACTCTTAGGCTCACAGTTTAACAACTGGGAAATTCTCTATTTCTCTGATTTACATCCTATTTTAAATGCCTACTGCTGCATTATAATTTATACAACTAGTATAACTATAACTAATGTATCTAATCTCCAGTTTAACTTAAGAAGAGTGAAGGATTTAAAGCAAATCAAGAGAGAAAAAATTAATGTGAAGTTTCAGCCTGAAGCATGTTATAATGCCAGAGTTATAAACCCCTGAACAAGAGGGTTTATAATGGAAAGGCTGATAAACTAACAATGATGGCAGCACTTAAATATATTTATGTCATGATCTAGCAACATATGGTATTTCTTCATCCCTAAATTAAAAAAGAGAGGGAAAAAAAGGGGGAGGGAAATAAAGCATTCATAGGAACTGGGAATAAATGAAAAAAATGAACCTGGAGTTACCCAATTGTGACCTGTCCAGCTAATTAGGAACAGCAGTAAAAGGCTACAAAATAGCATCTCATTCAATAGGTCATAGGAAAAAAAATCCAAGTAAATAAAATCAATCTAAAATGATATGATATGTATTAGCTCCTTATATTAAGCTTCTAATCCTTTAGGCACTTTATAAATATTAAACAATCAGTCCTGGTGAGACTGATAAATATCCATAATATATTTTACAGATGAAGAAACAGACAGAGGGTTAAGTGAGTTGCCCAGGGCCAGAAAGAATAATCAGCCATCGGATTGGAAAGAACTGTATGACTGCGTGTCACAATACAGCGCCCTACTCAGATGCTCAGGTGGCTTCTGAAAAGTCATTCCACTATCAGAAGCATCTTGGTTAGGGTTAATGTGGTACGTATCTAAAGTGTGAATTCTCATTTTCACTAGGATTACTGTTTTGGTATGACATTCAGCTACCACCACTAGACCCCCAAACTTGAACAACCTTCTTCAAACTCACTCAGTTTTCTGTACCCTGCATTCTTTCAGTCACATCCCCCAGATGCTACCTCAAGTCTCATTAATAATAGAATCTTAGAGGTTGGAAAAGATCTCCAAGAACATCGAGTCCAGCCTTTGACCAATCACCACCACGTCAACTAGACCACGGCACCAAGTGCCGTGTCCAGTTGTTTCTTGAATACTTTCAGGACCGGTGATTCCACCACCTCCCTGGGCAGCCCATTCCAATACCTGCCCACCCTTTCAGTGAAGAAATTCTTCTTGATGTCCAACTTGAACTTCCCATGACACATCTTGAGGCTATGTCCTCCTGTCCTGTCACTTGTTGCATGGGAGAAGAGGCCAGCCCCATTTGGCTACAGCCTCAGTTGTTTTTCCTTTCAGGTAGCTGTAGAGAGTGGATGATTATCACTTTGCTACATTTCTATTGTGGAGATTCATTAGGAACAGAAGTGGAGTCTTCTTTGTGTCATTGTGTCCTTCTTTGACTCCCTCCTTGAATCCACCAGCGTTGCTGATGCCTTGCCAACTCCACTACACTCTTCCTCCCTTGCCCTGCTGTCTCTTCCTCCTCCGTCTCCTTCCCAAGGGTCCCGGCTGGACGGAGAGACCCACTGAGCCTGTCCAGGGCTGCCCATGCCCTGCCCTGCAGGAGCACAGCACGGACGAGATGCCATGGAACCCCCGCACCAACACAGCACAGACTGGGCAGTGTCCTCGGCTTGGGCTCTGCACTGCGCCTCATCCGCAGAGAGCCCATCCCACATGCGGGACGCCTCCTGCAGAGCACAGCTGTAGTGGCACCTCCTGGGCTCTGCTAAAGAAGCTCCTGCTCACTCAGGGCCAAGACAAAGCTCCCGAGTGCCACAGTTCCAAAACACATTCATTAATATGACACAATGACCAGCACATGTGCAAAACCATCAACCCTCCTACTTTTCACCAAGAAACTGAGAGGAAGAACAAACTGTCACATCAAAGAGTAAAGCAGAAGTTTACAAAGTTTAACATACTCTTAGACTATTTTAAATATAGACATTTTCTCTTTCATGCTTAGAAACATAAAGCTCATAGAGACAGTAAAATGGTTTGGAGTGAAGCTAGTATAGATAACAATTCTAATGAAAAATGTTATTGAACAGGTCTGATAACACTGCTTCTACTTTTTCGAGAATGATCACACCATTTCTGTGATAAATAATTGTCCTCACCTTGCAGATGATACAATGAAACATCCTCTGTATTCTTTGTTACCATTGTGTTTAACAGTGTACTAGCGTGCTAGTCCTTTCCTTTGGATTTTCACCTCCCTGTATCAAAGGCAGTTAGGCTAAGTAAGAGACAAGTAACTGCTGACAGCGTAAGATACACAACATAAAGTACTGCAACAAGATATGGGACAACATGAGGTTTTCCTCATGTTGAACTTCAAAAAAAAAAAAAAAAAAAAAGCCAAAATGCATTACAACCTAGTCTGAGTGGACCCCCCTCTAGTGGGAATGCTCGTGTACTTCAATCAGCACCCACATCACCCCAACAAAAGAGAACATTTCCTGAAGAATCAGGCAAGCACCATCTTTCTCTTAATTGTCCTCAAAATATATCACTTCCATTCCAACACATAATAAAATGAACAAGACATTCATTATTGCTTTAAAATAATCTGATGTTAATTTAGAACTTCTCATTATATACTTACTTGTGGCGCCTAAACATTTCCTATTTTAGTTGGCTGTTCTGAGTGTACACATGTAAATACCTCGGGTAGATGGAGTGTTTTACAGTGAAAAATTCACTGCATCACTAGAAAATGCAGACTTGATTCTTAAATGAAGCACTGTTGATTTCATGTACATATCTGTATCAGATACAGTAGCTTTCCCTTAGGCACTGCTCTCAATCTTTATGCCAGTCCACACTTTCTGCTCCTCAAAATACAGTGCTGTAGTTGAATACTGTTTGCCCCATATTTTATTTCTACGTAAAAGCAATTTTTAGTCACTATTCTTTGGTGGGTTGTTTCCAGTTTACCTAGAGAACCAAACAGCCTTTTTGCTTCTAATAAACAAACTCAAACCACACTTGCAGTATCCTGCAATTCCGGGCTAGAAGGCTATTGCAGGTGGTAAGGGGTAAATGATGGGGTAGTATTGTTGGGAGTATGTGTATTAACCATACACTGTGGATCAATTACATGAGAGACAATTAATGGTTTAAGCAGGAGTATCCCACAGCTGGAGCATAGCTGTGCTGCCTGGGCAATTCACCCTTCCTACAGCCTGCTCCCCTTCCCACTGCCACTGTTGGTCCAAGCACAGCCTCTTGGGGCTGGCCAGGATGGGGTCCAGAAAACTCCCCAATGCATGACACAACCTACATGGTCTCCAAGATGGGCAGCTGTCACCAAGACCACTACTGCTTGTGTAGTATTCTATGATTTAACAGTCAAATAGAATAGAACATAATAGTTTTTTGTCTTACAAGATGAAAGAACTCATAAACGTCATGTCATGGAAGACCCCTGACGAGTAATGTGTGGAGTACCCTGAAACAAGTTGGGGAGTAGCCTTGAGTCTCTTTTTGTCAGAAATAATGAGACCTTCTCAGTATTTTTATTTTACTTCTCAATAAATGACTCATACAGACCCAGTTTGATAAAGAATATTGCAACGCAACCAAGAGACTTCCAGTAAATTACACACAGTCATTTCTACTTCCCTGTCAAAGAGAAAAGTTGTTGAAATGCTGATTAAACCCTTGAGGTGCAATACTGAACCCGGCCTTTTTGGAACAAAGTTGTACAACCTAGCGATCAGATGACACAAGGAATTATTAGAATTTGGTCTTCTTCAAAGCCAGTCAGCACTGGTTCAGTCCTCAGCTCAGTCCAGCTCTTTCTTGGCTAATCAAGACTTTGTTTGAGATAGGATTAGGTGAAACTAAGCAAGAGTCATGGGAAGTGGAATACCATTAAGAGGAGGAATTACAGCCACGCTTAATGCCCAGACTGTTACCCAAACAGCAGAATATGAGGTAGCAAGCACTCAAGGACAAATTAACTAACTCAAAAAAGACACGGGTTACAGAAGCCCTCTCCATCTTTTTTGGGGAATCTGAAAATAAGCACTAATAATCATTTCTGATGTGTGCTGATTCTGGTATAATGTCCTGTTAACATTAATGCTGAAAAGGATTATTGATCTACATTTAACTACCCAGGCAAAAACTTCCAATACACAGCAGCACACACTTGGTGCTGCTCTGAGATTTGGGTCAGAGCTCCTCAGAGTTTGTGTAATGAAGCCACTATTTGCAGCTGGCAGGTGAGGGGGCTACAGCTACTCTGGCAAGGGACACCATAGACTGGAGCAGCTCTGATCCAGACAAAACATTCTATACGGGCACTTCAGTTTCTGTGGTTCACACATGAGAATTTGCCCAGCTGGCTGCAAATTTTATAGGCTTTCTATTGTCATTTGTTTGACATTATTATTCTAGGAAAATTATAGCACAGGGCTTCTCTGATACCTAGAGGGTTTTTGCCAACTGCCTGCTTGCTAAAAAGGCATGCCTCTGGCTCTTCTAAAATATGCTAAAAACAACTATGTATGTTAATACTTGCATTTTGCAATACTTTTGTTTTCCCTGCTCAGTAACGATCAATCAGGTTAGAAAGGGCTCTCTTCCACATGATAACAAAATCAAAAAAGAATGAGGAAAGACAGGTACATCCTCTTGAATTACTACTGTCAAATCACTTTCTTGCTGTTGGGGTGCACTTCTTGCTCAAACGTGCCAAAACAAACCACATCACACTGCCCAGTTCAAACTGTTTGGTCTTGTACTCCTGTTTGCCCTCTGACTTACGCAGCACTTGGTGACTCCCCTCCCACCCCTCCTCCTGGGGAGAGGCTCTGTAGTTCCAACAACTCAATGGGTCTCATTAATCCAGGTGCAGAGCAATACAAATGTAACTCCAGCTACTATTTCCACATACCACTCTTGCCAAGCTGCTTATAGAAATATCCTGCATAGCATGAAACACGGAGGATGGTGTAGTGCTTGGTGCAGATACATCCTTATAATCCTTTGCTAGTGTAGATTCTCAGCTTTCAAGGTTTTCCCATCAGCCCACCCACCTACGCACCACCAGTTCTGAACTCGTCTTTTAAACGAAGGTGATAGGAAGTTAATACAGTTTTCATTTTTCAAAGTCCTTAGTTTATTTCAAAGATTAATATGGTTAGAAACATTCATATCTTCGTGAAATCCTGTTTAACTAGCTTTAGTATCTCCTCCCTTTGCCATCCTGTTCAAGTAATTTAGGATTCAGTAATTGTGGCAGATAGCTGTCCTTCTCATTGGAGCAGGGACAAACCTATATGACCCACACTAGTTTCTGGCAACTTTTCAAGGACTTACTGAGGCTGTATGTAGTTTTAAATGACACTGAATTATGGGAATAAACTTTGGTAACTGCAACAAACCTTCCTTCCCTTTTCTCTCTGCTACCTGCCATATTTATTTGTAATGGCAATCATGCATGTACTTCAGGCTAGGTTTCAGGTCTATAGCAAGTGAGTACTGGGTATGTTCCCTGGGCAATCCTTGAATAAATACACTGAAGACACACCTTTGTTATGACCCTGAATCTATGCCTGAAATAAAGGTGTGACAGTATGTATAAATCTTGTGAAATAATAATAGATCAGCTGAGATTTCTTCGCTTCCTATACAAAGGCTGTTGAGACTACTTACTTAGGCCTTTCAGTTAAGTAAATGCCATCTCTTCACAGTATGACCTATGCAAAAACTAGAAACCATGTGACCCAGGTCAGGGTAATTATTCATTAAATCTGGCATCCCCTTTTTCTTAGGCTTCCCCTTTCATTTATTTTGCTGCTTCTTTGTGGTATCAGTCATTTATCTCCCAGCTCACTGGGTCTAGCAATAATAAAGATCAACCTTTTAATTTTTGAAGCCACAAGTTTTAGGTTGAAAAATACAAATGAAGTAACAAAACGATGCTTCTTTAAATGATAGAATAACTTTGTGTGCTACTTTGTGTTAAAAAGGTTCGAAAAGATGTTTCAAGAAACTATTCTGCAGCTCAAATTGCTTATTAATTCTCCTCATTCTCCTTATTAGCATGTACAGACAACACAGTGGCTCAAGGACGCAGCTCGCTGAAGCAGCTCTGTTCTTGGTCAGCCAGTGTTTGAGATAAAACACAATGATGCATCATGTTCTTAAAACCTGATTAGGGGAACAGATCTGTCTTGCTCTTATTTTCAAAGTTTTTCTTAAATGTGAATGTTTTTGGGGAACCTGATTTACAACAATTAAAAAAAAATCATTCACATCTCCAGCATTGTGCCCAACACACGTTGTTGGATGCTATTGACCGACCTGCTGGTTTAGTCTCCCTTTGCAAATATTTTGCTAAATCCTGGGAACAAGGCCAATCCCTGAGAAGAAAATAGCTAACTGAAAGCAGTAACAATCAGCCTTGTGAGATATAATACTTACAACAGAATTACACATATCAGAAGCAAAAAAACTGGTGTGCTATGAGGCAATTTCTGTAAAGTCAAAAAGACAGAAAAATAAAAAAATATTTAGGTTTGCACCAGGAACCAAACACTGTAATTCCCAGATAATCTGACATTTGAGGTTGTGTACATCTCTGCTCAGTGCAGCCTCACTCAGGGGAAGCTAGCAGACCTATCTTTGGGCACCCTCCCATCCCTCACAACTCTGTCGTAACTTTGTAGGTACCATATCAATACCAGATCACCGGCAAATTCATGGCAGTAACATGTTCATCTGCTCTTGTCATTAGGAGATGAAACAGGCAAGATATAGCTATAGGTATAGATATAGATATATAGATATAGATATAGATATATAGATATAGATATATACACACACACATACCCATGCACGTGTTTTCCCTCTGTAAGCATATATTCAAATTCTTTTATATTTTCCTGTCATGCTGTTTTTCATATATATATGCAAAAGATGTGCAACATGCAATTAGTTCTTTCACACCAGAACACTGCATGAAACAGAGTAACTGCACTGAAAATGCTTTTGATATTTATTTGTTTGACAATGTAGAGATCAAAATGACTGTTGTACATAACCTGAAATCTCAGAGCAGTTGATATTTAATTTCCCTTAAGAAAGGAGTGGTAGATATCATAAAAACAAAATTCCAACCTCATGCATTCTAATATGTGGGAAATCCTGAAAAACTGTCATTATACCGTGTGACATCAGCAGTAACAATTACTGCCACCGGTGAGCCTTTCATTTAGGTATTGTGACTGCACCTTTTCTAATCCATTTGTATTTTTGCTCTCTTGTTCCAACACCATGATTTCATTTTAATTCCCTACTTTCAAAGCCGAGAAACACAAAACCTTGCTTACAAAGTCCAGTGCAAAGGGTCTGTACAGCTGTCGCCTTTGGGGGCTACCACGCTGTGAGGCTGCAGAGGGACCGCTATAGAAAACCTCAAAAGGGTTAAACGTCGCTGCCCTCTGCCAGCAGGGCTGGAGTTCCCACTACCACGGCTCAGCGACTCAAAGGCCCATCTGAACCCCCAACAGCCCTTTTCAGAGTCGGGTTCCTCAGCCTCAGTACAAGATGCCAGCCACCAGCAACTAGAGGGTGGTAATGAACAGCTGCATTGCCATAATGCTTCTAAATATTCCAGAAAGTTCCAGAAAGGCATGTTTTAAAGCCATCCTCACCCGTGGGAAGGGTTTTTGTTGCTTAAGGCTGCAGCTGCAGAGTACTCCCCTGTTCCCTTTACCTACATCACTACATAATTACTGCACATAGCACCTGTAAAAGTGAAAACAAACACAGTCCTAGCTAAAACTCGATGTCTTAACAATCTTGCCTAAAAGAAATCAAACAATTTGCAGCAAAAATTGAAGATAAGTGACCAAGGACAAAATCCTTACAGAAACAAAGCTTCAAGTTTCAACTCTACACCATTCTGTCAGCAGCTTTCTTATTTAATTGAGCCCGTATACAACCAACATCAAAGATACAAAGCTATTTTGTGCTGGAAATATTGGAAGCATGTTAGGAAGAGGTGGCAAACAGAAAGGATCTGTCAAAGGTAACAGATGTATCAAGGGCACCAAGCACTGTGAAGAAGGCGTTAATTATCTATGCTGAAAAAGAAAAGGTGTTTGAAAAACAGAAACTGTTTTCAAGAGATTCAACATATTCCTATTGTGCTCAGGAGAAAAAGCTTCCTGCACCTTGGAGAACATTATTTTGAGTATGTGGGTTAAAAAGAATTTTTATGCGAGGTGAAACACAATGTAGGGAGCATTCTGTTTCAGAAACATGGTTTTAACTTCAAAACCTTTACTGTGTCTCACAACCAATTCCAAACATAAACTGCATTCTTTATTCCTGCTCTTAATGGAATGGATAACTTACACAACCTAGTGAAATCTCTAAAATAACAGAAAAAGAACACCTTTTTGAGAACCTTTTTGTAATTTAGCACCACTTCCCACAGTACTTTCAACTCCCACCCTACAAGAACTGTTTCATTTTTCTTCTTGCTTTATCTGAAAAAAGTGATGCTTTTTGAAAAAAAACATCAAATCACACCAAGGCAAAATTTATCACTGTAAGATCTACCCTACGTACATCTTACGTTCTTCTGTACTTGTTTTCTAGATTGTATATGGTGGTACTTACTTGGTCACAACCTAATTCTGAGTCAGAAGAAACCGATTCTTTATTATACCTATGCTTCTCCTCTCCACCTTCCATTCTAGGACTGGTGAATTGGGACTCTCAAACATGATCTTGAGAAAAACAATCAGTTAACATAAAAATGACCTTTTTCATCTTCAACAGACAAAAAAATCTGAACAGATCCAAAAGGAAATGAGCAACAATTAAAAGCAAGGAAAACCTACACTTTTATACCAAAAAAAGGCTGAAACATATTTCTCTGAAGTTAATTAAAACATACTAATGTTTGATACTGCATACTCAGCTAAATTAATGTTGCCATAGGAGTGTGATACGATTAACAACAGAACCATGGTGCTCCACTGTCAATTACGTGGGGAATGGATCAAGGCAACTGTCAGCAGTATGTAACAAGATTTCAGAACCTGGCCCCTAATTTCCCAACTAGATCAAAAGCTCGTCCTGACATCCCCTTCTCCCATATATCTTGCCATACACAGACAGTGGCTAACACTGACAACATCCGGGCAACTCATGTGGGCATCATCTGGGCATTGTCAGGTCCAGCACCCAGGTTGAGAAGGGATGGTCTGCACAATGAACTATCCATACACCTGCCAAAGAGCCCCACACTAGGAATTCCCTGGGTAGTGTTCTGTGTTTCCATCTGTAACTTGAGAAGGTAAATCTGTGGAACAAGACTCAGCTGACCTACATGATTTTTGCCAATGATCTGAGTTTTTCTTTCGAATTACCTTAGGATGTGTCCCCATTGCCTCCACACGCGGTACAAAGATTGATAAACACTCTGACTGGATTAACCGCTTTAAAAATTATTCAGATGTCACAGCTGGCCAGCTTTTGACCCTTCTGGTATCAGGATTTAAGAGCTGACTGGGAAAGAACAAGTGCTCCAGTCAGTGCCGTAACTCCTCCACACTCTTCCAGCTCTCAATAGCAATACAATTCCGCAGAACTGAAGGAAAAACCGACTCTCAAATCTAGTCCAGCTTTACACTGAACATTTCAATGGGGTAGGCAAAAATACAAGCATTCCTAGGAGTCACTTCAGTCCTAAGTAGGGTGCATAATAATAAAAGCTTAGATAAACAGACAAAGTGTTTGCTTTTTTTATCCATCGTACTTGAGTTCTCTAGACATTATAGTAGAGAAAAGTGAACACGAGCCCTGAAAACATGTGCTCCAAAAACACACGTTCCATGATTCATGTGCACAAAGCCCAAATCTGCATACAGGAATCAAACAATCAAGTTTCTCAAATGCTTGAACTACTTATACAACTCAGGACTTTTGCTAACCCAAGCAAGTGCACAACATATAATTTTGCAGACCACTTCAGCATTTCACTTTTTTGCTATAGCCACAAACAAACAAACAAACTAATTTAAGTCCAAATTCGTCTTAAAGTTACTGCTAGCAAATAGTGGCTCACTTATAAAAGCCTGATTAATTGCAGAATCTTGGCTTCAGAATTCAATTACATGTTAGAATATTAAAAATTCTAGAGTCTATAAACAATGACTATGAAACTGTTTATAGCATTTTCCGTATTTTATTTGAATACTGCAATATGAACTATAAATGTTCTTCCCCCTCCCCCACTTCTCATTTGTTTGCTGCAGTTTCTTCATGCAAACAGAACAAGAACAACACTGAAGGAAAGAGGAGAGGAGAAAGGATGTGGCAGGCTATTGACACACCACCTCCTCACAAACTCTGATTCTTCATTGTGCTTTATGCCTGTTCTGTGAGTTTTATTCTGGGTCTACAAGGGTGCTTCTGGATAATTACAGGATACAAGCTAGCATTTTTTCCCCAGCCTGTCTCAATTTCAAAGTAAACCCCCCCTCTTCGTTCTTTTATTGTTATTCAAAGTAAAACACCAAAACAAATCAATTGCTAACAGCCTTGTGCAGCTTTCCAAACGTAGCATTTCTGTAGGACTGTGCACTTAAGGTAAAATTCAATGTAGCAGGACATCTTCAAGGCATTAAAACCTTGTACAAATCCTCAGCTTCAATGACCGCTTTCGTATAGATTTCTCCTTTACGCACATACACTTACACATACACGTACACATATGTATACATATATTTTGCAAGTACCTCAGTAAAGATTTGCTCTGTAACTTTTCCTGCAGAACTAAATCCCAGCACGCACCCTGTTTTCCAATGACGTTATGTGCACCAATTGTAGCACTAAGGTGGCAATCCCAGAGACTCCTTTTTATACTTATTTTGAGCTCATTTTACTCAAAATGTAAAGAAATACCTGAACTACAATTTTAAAGGTGAAAGACTATACAGTTTTAATTTCTGAACTGTGCAGTCCCAGCAGGGCTTTTCAACACTTTCATGTTTTATGGAGTCCATTTTGTTTCTGTATTTATTTCTACTAAGGCTCCCCTTTTCCCTTAAAATAAAGACTATTTCACTGTATTTACAAGGAAACCAGTCACAGACAGGTTTTGCTGCAGCTCAGTTGTTATTGTCTCACTCTGAGTTTACAAACAGCTGTCCCGTGCATCTCCACTGGATACAATTTTAGTCTAGACAAGGGAAATCCAAGCTACTGCTGCCCGAACAACATAAACACAGGAAGATTTTCAATCAATCATTTCGTTAATAGAAACACATCTAATAATATAAGGGGAGGGTGTTTTGGAAGAAAGCCCATTTCAGAGCCTGAAACAGCATAATTGCATGGTATTGTTCTTGTGCTAGGCAGGGCTATGGAACGACACTCTCACAAACCAGATTTTGGTGCCGTCGTACATTTAAATAAAATAAGCCTTGTTTCTCCAACACAAGTGGCTTTCAAGACCACTAACAACTTTGAATTAAATGGTAAACAGACTAAATAAGACTTGGACAGCACTGGCATTCATCTCTGCTTTGATACAATCAGGTCAGTGCCCACACAAATGTATTTCTAGCATGACCATTCTTTCTCGTTTTCTTCAAGCTGTTTTACCTGGGAAACAGCATTAAACCCAGCAGCTACTAATGTACTAATACCTTTCTCCTGTTCTCGCCTGTGCCAGCCTGCTGTCTGTCCCCAGTCATATAAATGTCCAGAAATAAACTGCTTTGAATGCAGCTATTCCTATGTTATGTTTTTTAAAGAAAAACACTGCGGTCTCCCTTGTTATGTTTGGAGCATTCACATACTAACTTAGAACAAAAAAAAAAAAGAAAGATAAAAAGGAAGACCATTGCAAGGCTTTTCCTTCAAGGAGAGAAATATGAAGAAGCTAATATTTGGTCCACATTTTATTTTTTATTCCTCAGTAATAGCTGTCCCTTCATCAAGAGGCTCAGAGTTTACTATCCTGATCTCAGCTCAACTTTTACCAGTGGGTGTCAGTGTAACAGTGTAGTGATATAATGGGGGGAGGACAGAGAGAAAACGCATGAAAAAATAAAGATTAAGTTTTATTTTTAGATGCTACATTTATATTAAAAGTAAAGAAAGAAAACGTTTCCTTGCAAAACCGACTTTATTGCAGATTTACTCTGCGAAGATCCTCTAACTGCATGTGTTTGTGCCAAGTAATTAATTTCAATTTTTGTTTTCCAAGCCTATGCATCTTCTGCGTGTGTACACGCATGCATAAAAACATGGACATACAGTAAATGTTTGGTATATAAACCCTTTTTCATTGTTTTGACAAATTTAGACTGTCTAATTCAAATTTCACAGTGAACAGTTAAGAGGCTCTGTGGACCCCAACTTATTAACCTGTGCCAATTTAACTAGTATTACTCAAGAGGTTCGAAAACCTAAAAATAGGTGTTAATCTGCGCAGACTGACAGCAACTAATCAGCACACGCCCTGCCACAACTTCTGCCCCTCCTACTCCTTGAAGGGGGGCAAGTACGGAACATGGGGAGGCAAGAAAAGGACAGTCCCCGAGGTTTGGGGGGTTTTTTTGTGTGGTTTTTTGTTTGTTTGTTTCCGCTTGTCTTTTCTGAAAGGAAAAAAAAAAAGAAAGGGTATTTGGTAGAGCTTGGCTTGAAAACTTGTTTCCGTACTAGCAAGCAATGGCTTCCTGAAATCAAGATCTGCTTGAACGTCTACCAAATCATTCTGACAAAGTGATAAACCCCTTTATTTTTACTTACCTTAAAAATAAACACACTTAAAAAAATCCAGCGGCCTGAGCTCCAAGTCTAGGTTGGACGCCATTTGAAATGTTAAACATGCAACTTTGCCTTTTTTAAACGCTGTTACAGTAATTAATAACCCAGTTTGGAGTCTCTCCCCACCAAAGCACAAAGGTACGTCCCCTTCTTCCCTTGCCCGATTCTCGACCATAAGTCCGTCCTGTGCCATGGAGACAACCCTGAGTTATGTGCTCACATTCCCTCTATTAACACAGTAAGAATTAAACGCTGAGTGAAAAGCAGCCCCAATTGTGGCTCGCAGCTGTAGCTGCAGCGCTGCCCCTGGAACCAGACCCTACAAAAGTGGGTTAAAATAAAGAGCCGGCCGGGACAGGCCGCTAACAAAACTGTCAAATTAAAAATAAGCACCGAAGTAGGTTAGGTCTTTCCGTATATAACTCGTACTGCCCGGGATACGCCGGGCTGTGTAAAAGGAAAGAAGAGCGAGCCACCGCGGGGCAGATTTGCAGGAAGTACCAAAATACCGTACAGCAACTCTTTTGCAGCCA
>VZRZ01004928.1:1056167-1179845 GCA_013398175.1 Climacteris rufus
GGGGAGGGCAAGGCCGGCCTGCGAGGAGCGGGTCTTCTCTCTCACTCTATACGAGTTCCAAAGTTTCCCTATTTAGGTCGCCTCCAGCTTTCGCTGTTCTTGAAGCCACTCCGAGGAATTAAACAAGGGCCACTAACAGGCGGGAGCCGGGGGCAGGAGGGCGGCCTTGGGCAAGGAGCAGCCGCCTGCCATTCGCCTGGGCCCCGCGCTCCTGCCCTCACTCGCCATCCTCCTCCCTCCCCGGCGTGTGTGTGGGTTCACAAAGGCACATCTGTGCGTGTCGGAGGGCCGGCCTGACGTGTTCTCCGCTCGCAGCAGCTGCGGTTTCTGAGGAAACAAGGCTGATTTTCTAGTCAGGCTGGAAGGGCTTTTTTTTTTTTTTTTTCCCCCCCCCCTTCCAAGCGCCTACGTGCGGGGGAGGGGGAGCGGGAGCGGCGGGGGGAGGAGAGGAACAGGAGAGCCGAGCCGAGCCCGCGCCGCAGCGGAGCCGCCGGGGGAGGGGCCGCGCGGGGCCTGCCGGGAATGTGCTGGGAATGGCTCGGCGTTCCCAGGGCGGCTCTCGGTGTCGCAATCCCGCTCACTGTTTCTCTCTTCGCGCTGTTGGCTTGTTTTCTTTAAGGCTACAACCTTTGTAGTCGCGCGGCTGTTGCGCGAGGGCTCGGGATCGTCAAGGGGCGCCTCGTACCGTTTGCCAAAAATCCCTTTAAATCCTGCCAACTTGGGGGAGGGGAAAAGGAAAAAAAAATGCTCCCCTAAACTAAGTCCTCGCAGTTCTCGGTGCTGCGGGGCGGGTTTTCACGCCTTCCCCTTCGGCTTCCCCGGCTTCTCGCAAGGGAAAGGGTTAATCCGAACACTACGTCCCTTTAAACCGGCTGCAGATCTGCGCTGCGATAGCGTCCGAGCAGGGACTCGTCCTTGCCTCTCCCTCTCACTGCCCAAGCCCTTGCTGAAAAACTCGGCCGTGGCAACCAACACAAACAGATAAACTCCCCTGCCCATGAATGATGAGCTCCGGCGTGACATGCGGCCCGGCCCGGCGGCGGGCAGCGGGGGAGGAGAGCGGAGCGGAGGGGTGGGGGGCAGCCAGCGAGGGGCCCGCGCTGGGAGGCAGCGACCGGCCGCCCCCGACCGGCCCTGGACACACAGGTTCGCCTTCACATTGCAGTTCGTGAGGTTTTCCTGTTCTACCTGCGCATCGTGAAAAGACACGGAAATTAATTAACCTTAAAGGCTGCAGAGCAAAGCTGGAGCCAACAAGGACACGCCAGGGGAAGATCAAATGTTCCGAGTTAAAAAGGAGTGCAGGCCTTCAGCTCGCCCGTCCTACCCGCCCCCAACAGCCCCCCCTCATAACCAGAAATTAAAGACTGGGAGGGAGGACAGAGGGTGGGAACTACTGCTGCTCTGGCAACGACTGGAAGAAGAAAGAGGAGATCAGGATAAAATGCACATGGAAAGACTTTTGCTGAGTTCGGTAAATAAAGTAGTAATTAACTGTAGTAAGCAAAGGTGAAAGATAAACATTTGTGCTCTTTGTTCTGAGACCAGAAGTGTCAGATAAAACTTTAATCCTTTGTAGCTGTTTATTTGTAAAATGTCCAAACATTTTCCTGTGCATACACCATAACAAATTAATTTCACTGATGTTTAGCATTTGAGATCACCGTAGACAAGCAAGGAATTGATTCTGAGATATAAAATCTAATGTTACAAATTTCTCAAACTTGATTGCCTGCTATTAGGTACCTATGTTCATATTTAGTCACTGAAATAATTGGCCTAATTTTCAGAAATGAAGCCACTCACATTTTCAATTAATTTCACATCTCTGAAAATTAGGCCATTACGTATCTAAATTTGACCTAGGTTTGAAAATTCTGGTTGTATCTCTCAAACCAGAAAAAACCCAGAGTGATTACAACTGAATTCTGGCATAAGTATTTAAATATGGAGAGACTAGAAAGGGAAAATATATTCACTGGGCAGTGGTATCTCATGCTACAGAAGCTACGTGACAATCAAATTAAAAACATTCAAAGCTCTATCTGAATCTGATACTTAGATTGGTTTAAGTTATTGCTGTGGGAAAAAAAATAACTCCCATCCCAACAGAAAATAAAGCACACATTTACAAATTGTCAGGACTGACCCCGAACATTTGGCCATATTAATCACATTTAATGCACGTTTTCCACAAAGGAATTAAAGGGGGAAAAAATCACTTCTGCTTTAAAGAGGAGAAAAGGCAAAATGGATAAAGACTGCATGTGCAAATATTCCTCACAGCATCTAATTTAACTGCTATTTCTGACTGTACAAAGGCTGTTTTTCCCACAATTTCAAGTGAACTTTTCTGCAAGTTTGACCAAGGCACAGGGGTGGCTCTAAAGAGGAATATTAGAAACAGAGGGAAAAAAAGATTCTTGAAAAATGCCAAAAATAATCATGTTTCTTGCCTTCTGCCAGAATTGGAGTCAGTTTTACCAAGCGGAAGCACTCAAAAATCCTGTGTCTGGGCTCAAAACAAGGAAAAAGCTTTACAAAACATGAAACTTTTAGGAAACAACTTTGGATTCATTTTATACATCTTCTAGTTTTTGAACTTGTAGAGTAGGTGGTTAGATCATTATTCGCATATCCCTCCCCCACTATTTTTCAAGAGCTAAAAAATGC
Source organism: Climacteris rufus (assembly GCA_013398175.1). NCBI lineage: Eukaryota > Metazoa > Chordata > Aves > Passeriformes > Climacteridae > Climacteris > Climacteris rufus. The sequence continues at coordinate 1,058,841 of VZRZ01004928.1, forward strand.
CCCCCTACAAGCACTGGAATGTAGAGGCTGAAGGGTTTTGTTGTTGTTGTTTCGTTTTCTCAAATTATCTGAGAAACAAAAATCCAGTCCCTGATCCATCCTCATCTCCTCTTCTCCTCTGTCCTGCCACGAAAACCCTGAAGTAAATTTCCAAGTCCAAACCGGGGAGCTGGCAGCCAGGCTTCCCTGAGGCTCTCTCTGCCTCACCCCTGTGCAGGGCAGCAGCAACAATGGCTCCTTTTGCCGTGGTCACCAAAAAGGCTGACCGACTGTAATCGTAAGGGAGTATCTTCAGCTCTATCTCAATCCTTTATGCAGGGAAAGATTAGCTGCAGTGGCTTTCAAAGCCCTAGTGCTCCTTGCCAGCAGGCCTCCTAGGCATAGAGATTGCAGGAGGGAATTCATGTCCCAGCCCTACTGCGGCCACGTAAGTGGCAAGCAAGGGTGAGTTGAGCACTGCATTTGGGATGGCCAGCATAAAGCAACATTTCAGCTGAGATCCCTGGAGGAACCTAAGGGTTACCTCGACCTGCTAAATTGTTTGAAACCCCCAAATTATCTCATCCTCATGGTTATTACCTCATGGTAGTTAACTCGCTAGGAATGCTGTTCTTTGATGACAAACGCTTAAAGGCACAGTGCAGAGTCTCAGCCACTGTAGTTGTTTCCCCTGAACAGCTTCGGAAGGCCCTGCAGGAATGTCGATCTGGTGCTCTGCATTGCCTCTGCAGCCTCTCGAAGCCTGACTCAATTAAGGGTCAGTGTTGAGGGTCAGGGGAGGGGGGCGTTTGCAAACTGAAACACACGGTGGAAGAAAAGTCTAGTAAGGTTCTGTGATTAAGGGGGACCACAAACGAATGGCCACTGTCTTTTGGAAAAGAACACCTGCACGTTGTCAGTACTTTAATGTGGACAAGTACAAGTTCAGATGGAATGACCTGTAAGCAGCAGATGTAGCTTTAAATATGGTAGAAGAAGGTTTTTTTTTTCAGTCTTGTACTACTTTGTGGACAGTAACAGCATTTGGAAAATGACGCAACTATAGCTCATGTACAGAAAGCAGATGGTCTGTTTATACTTGGAAAAACCAAACATATAATATGTAACTATATTGGCTTACAACCTTTTCAAATGAAAACACAAATGCTTTGTATGTATGATATTCTAGAACAGGCAACAAGACTATTCAGAGGTACAAAGCACAAAAAAACCAAATGCCAGCCATTTCAGTGCCTGTTAAACAGAAAGTGACCCCAATTCCTTTAAAATAAGGTTTCTAAACTCTAGAAAAAGCAAGATAATTCCCTTGTTGGTAACTAAATCTCTATTTCCAAATCTTTCAAGATCCAATAGCAACATTTAACACACACAATCACAAAGCTCTGAAAAATGCTTTTAAAGTTCTAAGACAGCCTGTACTGCCTCATAGGAATTATTCACATCTCTTTCCACGCTGTGGAAGACTTGAAAGGGAAAATAAGGTATATATGCATAAATATTTGACATACTGGTCCAAGCCTCTAAAAACGTATGAAAATATAGAACATGTGAAAGGAGCCAACCCAGACGAATGCCTGCATGATTAGATGAGTGCTGCCTTCCATTCCCTTCCTTTTACCACTAAATGAAATTGTCATTAGCAGAGTGTCAGTCCCAATATCATCAACTTAATAAAGCAAGATTGAAACAGGAGACTAAGCCAGTTAATGCAGTCCTCCAAATGCAACCCATATCAGAAGAAATACCATTTGAAAGGCATGGTGCTGCTTCTAGCAGAGGAACTAATAACTAACAGACTGGGCAACAATTCTTAATGAAAAAAGAGCAGAGATATTTGTACTGTACAGAACACTAAAAAGCTACATCTGAAAAAGTTATGGGTGAAGACAAAACATTGATACAGAAATGAGTTATCTACAATTCAGTTTACATATCTCAAGACTCTCTAGTGAATGACTGGCATACAAACAATAGATTGATTAGGCAGATGCAACCCTGGGCACTTCAAAAGATTAACATTGAGATGAACTGCTACTGCTCCTGGGCATTTCCCTTTTCTTCCTCCCCATTTCAAACTGGTGTCATTACCACTGCTCACATGGGGGGTGGGAAACCACCCCAAACCAGACACATCAATCCACTGTATGCAAGGAAAATCCTTATAAAGGCTACACACACTCCCTAACAAGGCTTCTCTGAAAAGAAATCTATTAGAGTAGAGGTGAGCAAAAGTGAGAATTCATGGTCATTGAAGGAAGTTGAGTCATCCTCAGCAACTGAAAAACTAGGATTGTTTTAATACTGTACAAAAGCCAAGCACCCAAATCCATCTGAGGAAAGCCAAAGAAGTTCCAGCCTAGCAATTCAACAACCTACTGAAGTTCTCATCTACCATGCATCAAGAGATTTACCAACAGAGTGCTAGATGCTCCATAGCACAATGGGACCAATTTCTGAGACAAGAAACCTGTAACAAAGCTAATTTATTCCATCAGCTTGAAACAACCTTCATTAGGTTCCCCACAACCTTTCATAAACACAACTTTGTTTGAAAATGTTTGAGCATAAAATTCATCAATAATTGTTTTTAACTGTGTTTTACAGTTTTAGGTAACTGTTCTTGTATAATTATTGTCTACATATCCATTCTCATTGTGAGTGAAACCATATGCCAGCACAGAAAGCCTACAAATTTTATTTTCTCAGCAGTATCTGCAGAGGAGGGCAACAAACACAACCCCCTCCTTGTGCCCTGCATACAGCTATGAAATCAATGGCATGTGCTCTTCTCCATCAGTTCCTAACCTGAGAAACTCCAAGGAGAAGGTTTGTGAAAATACAGGAGAGTAACACACTTTAGAGGCAGAATGGCTACAAGTCAAGAACCTTTCCATCTTTTTAAATGCATCCCCATGTGAGCTTTGAATTGTGCTTTACACAAAACACCTCTCTCCTAAAGAAGAATTCCAGAGTCCATTGGAGATAGAAGCTCTGCTCTTCTCCAAACCACCATCAATCAGTCAGGCTCAAGTAGGGTGCAGAGCTTGGTAAATGCGGAATAAACTTCTGTCTGAGTAACACATTAAAAAACATGCTGGCATTGCCCCAGCTATGGTAGAGCATGCCTGGATCATCCCAGGCCTTCCACTTTCCTGACTGACCCTCAGAGCATCATTTAACTAGTGACACTCTCTTCTCTGTCTTGAAAACACCAGGACTAAATTTCTAATCAAATCCAGAAAACCAAGGGAATCCTTCTGATTTATTTTCTTCCGTTGGGTTGATGATGATGATGAAACATGTAAGATGTAGGAAACCCTTAGAGGTGAACTGGAGCAGATGAGCTGTGGAGACTCAAATGACTGGAGTTCTGACAGATGGCCTCAGGGGAAACCTTAGTTTGTGTTCTAGAAGTTACCTTGTCCTGAAAAGTACTAAATTAACAATCCACCAAAAAGGCCCAGATCTCTAATGTTGGACAAGATTATACAGACATGAAGACAACTATTGGCTTCTCTTGTTAAAATAACAGAGTGGGTAGGTGGACACTGTCTGTAACAGTAGAGTAATCCAGAAGGCTGATACTGGCATTTCACAAAAGGACCTCCTCCTCAGCCAGAGAAGAGATTGCACAGATCAGGGTGGGGTGAATTAGCACTGCGAAAATCTCTACTTGTGAGTTCCAGGCAGAGAGGGAGAGCAAGTGCAACCCGAGAAAACAGAGGCCCACTTCTTTTCAGCTCAAGCAAGTAATCCAGAATGCTGGGCAGAGCAACCTGAAACAAGGTCATGTTTGTTTTGTTCCTCTGCAGATACTGCTGAGGAAATAAAATTTTCTGGCTTTCTGTGCTTGCATATGGGTTCACTCAGAATTTAAGCCACCCACCAAGCTGAAAAATGTGGTTTATTTGGCTATATACATTCATTAAAGATATATTCCCAATCTTCAGTGATTTGTAATTCAAGACTTGCAGAACCAGAGGTTACACATCTTTGTACTAAACAGCATTTGATGGAGTTTTCTTCTACTAATTTATCAAATCCTTATTTTGAACCCAAGCACTTTTTTTGGTATCTGTAGCATCTTTCAGCAAAAATATCTACAGTTTCATGCGACTCTTTTGGTTTACTTTCAGCATGCTATCTTGCTTTGAAAGAGACAAAAGTGGGACTGGGCTTCACAGGTGTTTCTGAAATGGCCCCCCAAGATAGGACTCTTCTGTGTGTGCGTATTTGATCCCAGAATGGAAGAACACGAATGGGAGTCCTAAAGCGCTCAATATTGTTCTCACACGCACATGCGCACACACACACATATATACATATATATATATATAAAATGATACCTTTTATGAGCAGGGGACCTGTTTCTGTGCAGATGTTAGCTGGAAATCAGAGGATTCCAGGTGCAACACAGTTCCTGCACCTGTCACTTGTTTGCAACAACTGCCAACACTGAAACTGGCACCCCAACACCCTGGTGCTGCTCTTAGAAGCAAATAAAGACCAAAACACATGCCAAAAATCTGGGGGAGGCGTAAGAAAGCTACACTCTTTGTATATCCAGTAAGCCGCTCACAGAAAAGCCAGCCTTTCAGTCTTGGAAAGCACAGTTTAAAACATTAAGTCACTCTGGTATTTGAGATAAAACAACTATCTTAACTTTTCCCATAGAAGAAGGAAGGAACAACTACTAGAACTCGTTACAATGTCTAATTGACGCTTGCCTTACCAGAATGAAGAACATTTGTTGGAATACCTTGGTTAAACATGCACTAATTGACTATGTGAAAAATACAATTTACTTTGACAGTTGAAGTCACGTTATTTCCCAAAATTTGAATTCAGCATTATTTTTAAGTTAAGGTAAATACCTCTTAAAGTATTAACAATATTTTGGAATGCCTGCCAGTGTTTCATTCTTTTACAGAATACATTTTTCAAAAAACAACCTTCTGATGAACTGAATTCATTAACATAATCCTAAAGGAAAAAAATACGCATATCAGTCCTGTCCATTGAGAGACACTGTATAGGAGAAGCTGTTACAAACAATTAACAAAGATTATTTTTATTTTAACTGTACTACTCCCATCCCAGTTACACTTTCATCAAGAGTAACCGCAGTAACTTTTAAATTTGATGGGTCAATTTAAATAGGAAGAAAACTTCCTCTGACTCTTTCTTGTGTTGCTTGTCTTCAAGGAGTCTTGCTGACTGTAAAGAAAATGACTTTAACCTAATCCTGTTTTGAAGGGGAAAAATAACTGTTGGGCTACACTGCCAGACTTCTTGGGTTAATAATGAGGACAGGCTCTCCAAAACAGGAGTAAAATACACAACAACTTACTACAGAAATTATGTTAATTCAAATCTAACTATGACAGCTCAGCACTATCAGGCAGATGTCTTCTCACCTCCACAGCTTTCGCATCTGTGTATGTGTCTATATATACATGCATTTAAAAATAATTTCTTAATGCATTTCTTTAACAGAAAGTACAGTTCAACACATTTCACAATTTGCAGGGTGTTTTCGGCCAGGAAGGATGATGACTACAAAGGTGAGGGAGATTTACATTACATTTGGCTTTGGATCTCACAAAACTACCTTTCAGTGGAAAATCATCTCTGTTCTACAGGGTGCATAATTTACTTGTCTTCACAAAAGGCAGCTGACACTAACATTACAAATACAAGGCTCTGAGTCTCAATTACTGGAATTAACTCCATTTGGCCTGGCTGGATTTTGTTCCCTAGCCTTGCTGCACCCATGTGTCAATGCAAATTCTGAACTCAGTCAGAACACAAATGGTAGCAAATGTTGTGTTATTGGTAAAATAGCTTTGTTTATGCACACACACACAGAGTTCTCCTCAAGAGAACCCAGTCAATGTGATTTACAAATGTTCACCTTTCACAAAACTCGTGTTGCGTCTCTCAGCACCAACTGTGTAAGTCCACGTTACCTTACTGAAAAAACATCCAGGCGAAAATCTCCAGACCATAAGGAAGCAAAATGAGATCCACAGAGTTCTATGATGGAGATAACATCGTCTATAGTGACGAGCTGCAGCCTGCAAAGTGTGCATGTCCCAGCACATGGTGAAGCTCCACGCTGCACCCCTGCACACGAAAAGTCAGAATGGCTGCACTAGATCCGCTGCATTTCACAAACACCAGCAAGTAAACACCATGCCTTCTATGGAGTTTGTATGTTATTGCCTTAATGTAAACCTGTGTCAAAACGGATTCTGTTTGCATAATACAGGAAAAAGCATATTTCCAACTAATCAGAAAGACCCCAAATCATCTAATCCAGTCACCCTCAAGGACAGAAAAACTAGTATTTGCAATTATTCACGAGAGCTGTTATATTTAAAATAACTGATATTTTCGAAGTGAGATGCAACACACTAATGTTATCAGTCCTCTTCATACCTGGCATTGCTTTGATACCTTTGCATGTATTAAAGCAATGGAATACAACTTTGTGGTATGTGATGATACTGAATTTTCTGTTTTTTTCTTTTCTAGTCCTGTATGTGTAGGCACATGCACGCACACACACCTCCTTCTCCTTCCAATGGTAGTTGCACAGTTAAAGTGTTCCACTGATTAAAAGTCTGAAAAAAATTTCATTTTTTCCTCCTCTGCTTTCACACAAGCACCTAGAAGAATAAAATGAGTAGGAACAGTTCTGCTAATGATTCACTTTGCTTCAAGTCATCACATCAACATCTCCATTTTCATTTCACATCCACTCCCCAGCTGGTGCACACAAGTGACCAGTACATGGCACTTAGCAGGATAGTCCATTAATGAGAGGAAGAAAACAAAGAAATAAAAGGTTAAGGAAAGACTGCAAGTAATTCATACTCACTTTTCAGCATTTGTTAGAAAATATATTTCCACAGAGATGTATTAAACAATATACGCTTTCTCACTAACAGAAGAGGACAAAAATGCTTATTTTTGGTGCAAAATGACAAGCTATATAAATGATGGCTCTGTTTGTCTTTGGAATGAACAGTATAACCACAGTATCTGAGCTGTAAATATATGCAATTAGTAAGTGAAAACTTGAACTTTCTTCTGCGTTTTTAAAGTACTCTTCCCAAAGTCCTTAAGAACAATGTTTCCCTCATAGTTTAATCTTCTGACAATCTCTATGCCTGCAAACCTGTCCTATTCTACATATCTTGCTGTACAGCAATAATAAAATCAATTCTTTAGGGCTAAATGATATTGATAATTACTTTGACTCATAGCTGCAGCTGCTACAGACTGACTTCTATGGTAGCAGTCCTGGTAAGGCACATTGTTTGCTGGGCCAAGGGCTCTGGAGAGCGCTCCCTTCAGCACGGCAGTCCTGTCTATCCTACACGAAGCAGCCAGTGTAAATCAGCATCTTGCTATGCCTTGGCTTCTAGAGCCTCCATGTTCAAAAATTACAGAGGAAAGCTCAAACCTATTTGTCCTTTATTAAGACTGTTTTTTTCGGAAAGCTTAATCACTTACTTCAGTAATTTTAAGAATCTAACAGAAAAAATGTCTCACCTTGGTATCTCCTATACAACAGCACCCAAAGAAGTGAATTCTACCGCTGTGTTGTGTCAGCAAATAGGCAAGAAAATGAAAAGAGAATAGGGAGACAGGCTTGTAAAACACATATTGCAAGTACAAAGTTAGACTCTAAGTGGCATGTTAGCCTTGGGGGCTTCCTCAGGCCATGAAAAAAACCAGAGCAATTAACAGATAAACGAGCTGAATGTTTTGTTTGTTTGTTTGGGGGTTGCTTTTTTTTTTTTTTTTTGGTTGGGTTGTTTTTGTTGTTGTTTATTTTTTGATGCTCAAGAACAGAGATAATTCATAATTTGCAGATTTCCTAAAAAGCCAAAGCAGCCCAATAATGTAACATTGTTATTTGTACTTGTTAACAACAGCAGCAGCAGCAATAACAAAATACTGGAAGAGAAGAGACAGTAGGGAAAGGAATATGATGTTTCCTTTCTTCCCAAGCATTTGGAAAATGGCCTGTAGGGAAACACCACTGATTATTTTTCATAGAAAAAAACCAACAGAAACCGTGCTTAGTCCCCCACCACTGAGGATTAGCTGCTCAGAGAAAAGATTTTTCATTTTCACACATGCACACGCTTCTACACACGCTTGGTTTAGATAAATTTGCACAAGCTGCTTTAACTAAACTGATGGGAAGCTTGGCTGCATCTGAAATACATGGTAATTCTCATGGACAAGAGGGTGGGTACTGCATGCATGTTGTTCAGAATTAGGCAGCAATTTAGGACGTCAAATTGATCTGGGACGAGCAACCATGCTTTTATTCAGTGACTCACTCTGAAGCCACCAATAGTGTGGCCACGATAATAAACTCGGGTGCAAGCGTGTGTGCAGGTGAAAGAAGCGAGAGGACATACTTGGATTCTTTTCTCTTTTTAGTTTTTAATAAACACAACTTTAATTTGAGCATGGGTAGAGCCATTTAATTGTCTGGTTTGGCTCATATGAAAGCGTAATTCACCTTTTCTTCCTCCTCCCCCTTCATTTGTTCCCTCTTTTCATGCCTCCCTTATAGTCAGATCTGACAAAATGTGAAAAATTTAATATAACATCTTTCAGAAGTTGCATAAGAAATACCTCTGAAAAAACTCCATGATTATGGAATCAGGGCTCACGGGGAGATCATTTCACTCACCATGGCTCACTCTGTTTTAATGTTCAATTTTTCATTTCTAACTACAGTTACATTTCGGCAACAGTACACTTAAAGGGGAAAAAAAAAAAAAAGAAAAAATAATTTCCAGCTCAGCAAGTGCCTTTTCTATTGTTTGCCAGATTTAAGCCTAGCTCAAAAAAAAACAATGGTGGGTTTAGGATAAAGAGTCCACTCATCCTCCACTGGTAGAAAAAGTCCAGTGGGATCAAATTGTGGGAGAAAAGGGAATAATATCCTTGGAAATTCAAATACAAGCCTGATGAGTTCTTTGAGACATGACTAAACTGCATTTCTAAAGAGACTTTTAGAGACTTTTACTGTAAGTCACATATGTTTGGTATTAAATGTAACAAAATAAGCTTTAATCTTTCTGATAGTCAAATGTAATACGTGAGACTGTAATCTTCTGTAACAATCTTTCTGCTATTATACATGTTTTGAAGGTATTATACACATTTTGAAGTACTCACACTAGCCTTCCCCCTCTTGACTACACAGTATGTACATTTTGCTTAATTTTAAAAGTATTCCTGTTTGCATATGGTATTCCCAAGGAAGATTAATAGCTTCCTACAAAATACATAATTCAGCACTCTCTTGCCATTCTGCAAATACTAGCAACTGTACTTCAGTACACAATTCTGAATATCTTAAAACTCACACTTCACATTTTCCAGTTAAAAAAAAAAAGAAACCCCAAACCAGTTTTGTGGCACTCCATATAATTGTCTGGAAATTCTTAATTTTGTGCAGTCTATTATCAAATTTAAAGTAATTATGTGAGAAAGGATTTTCAGAACAGTTCCTATTTCTGTAAATAGCATTTTATTAATTAATACTTCACAATTATATAGAACCTAAAAACCTAGGCTCACATTACATTCTTATGCAGGTTTTCTACAGATGAAGACATTAAGATACCAATCTTCATGTGAAATGTTTTTCATAGCAAAAAAATTAGTTGCTGCACTTGGTGCTTAAAGAGCAGAAAACCTTCATCCTGAACTCCATAAAAATGGCAACTGCTGTCCAACCCCAAAGTAAACTGTTCATCCTCTTCCATCAACCAAAAAAATCCCAGTTCCCTTCTCGGACACACTGTGTAGCCTGTTTGTCAACACGCTGCTTGGAAGCAGCGGGATGCAAAGCTGCTGCCAGGTTGTGGGACTCCTCTCCTGGAGTCTGGCAGCACAGTGTAACTGTGTACAACACGTAGAATGGAGAGGGAGAACCATACCTTATGTCACTGTGCATTTTCTGTTACATTTATTTATCAATAAATCAAACTTGGATGCTGGGGCAATCTCCTATCTTCCATTCTATTTTACTATGGAACCTGTCATGACTGCAAGTGGCCAGGACTTTGGTTTTACACCTCATCTGAATGACAGGGCCAGCAAAAGGTATATTGTCCCCTGATACACTGCAGGGGCATTGATTCTGCAGGGGTTTAGAGAGAAGAGTGTCACCTACTGAATCACAAATACCACTTGCTAGAGCAGTTTTTCTTCTATGTGTCACATCTAATCAGCATAGCACAATTCTCACAGCTGCTAGGAAGGCTGATAACATTTTCTTTCAAGGAACTAAAATTTAATTTTATTCAGGAAAGATACTAGCATTGCTGGAAAGAAAGGCTTTTACTGAGATTTGGAAGAGCATTAACTAAGTGTTATAGGGCCATATGGCCTTCAGTAATCTGGCCAAGCTAAAGACCATTTAGGGATAGTTCAAGATGTGGTGGGAGTTTCTTCACAATGGGAAGATCTCTTTGTGAGAGTGCAGAGCTGATGAATGCAGAGATGGGTGACACACACAGTGGCATATCCATGCTGCTCACCAGATCACTTCTTTATTTTTTAAATATCCAGGATTTTATTTTATTTTTTTTTAGATTTAATTTGCTATTCAAAACAACTTAACATGAATGTTCTTTTAGTATTAGCAATAAATTTGCACAGCCTCCGTGCAGTGTGGAACAGTGAATCCATGTGGCTAAAAAACTGGTTATGCAAGCAAGGCATATGCTTGAGAGGATGAAGAAAAATTGGCAAGATACAGCTTGCCAAGGCATGCCACACATTAGTCTACTTTAAAACTGTTAGGAAATTTCAGCATTTGCAGTTCAGTTTTTTCTACAGATACACAGAACGGGAAGCATCTTCCTTCAAGAATCATCACAAGATGCTCTCCCCTCCTCATTTCTCCTATTTTGATCATATTTTCTCTTTGAAATTAGTGGCCACTTTTCTTAGATGGTGTTATCTCTGAGCTAAGGAACATTATGTTGTTTATTATTTAAGATTAAGTATTAAACAGAAGCAAACTTTTTTTTGGTAAAGTAATTACTGCACATTTGTGCAGCATGCAGCATTGTTCTTGGAAATGGTTTAAACCATTGTACAAACGCGTAAGAGAAAGATTGCACACATGCCATGTTATTTTAAAGAATTGCTTTACCATAAATGGTCTTTTTAAATTTTTTTTCTGAACTTGTGTTCTGAATTGTTTCTAATTGTAATCCTGGGTATTGGAGGAATGCAGGGCAGAATGGACAGCAGTAGAAATTTTAAGGAATCAATATTACCTACAGTGTATCTTAAGCATATCTCTTACAATGACTAACTAGAATGTGTTTATAGTATGAAAAAAAACCTGAAATGCTAAAAAAATGTTAGTTCCTTATTTACAAGTAATGCAGAAAGTAAATATTAGGCATTGACCCAGTCTATTAATGTTTGTCATGGCCTGGTGAAGTATAAAAACTTCTCTGGAAAAAGGAGCTAGGAAAAAAAACAGAAAAGGAATAAAGGGGTGTAGGACTTGTCTGAAAATACACAGGAATTATCATAAACTAAAAGATGAAGCACAAGATTAAATCACTGAACATCACTGTTTACATTCCTTTCTTTCTGACAATAATAAAACTTCCAGGAACTTGTAGAAAAACCTTATATTTTCACTACATTGAGAAAAGTTAAAATTACTCCAAAATAATGGACTGTTAAAAATCTTGTTCAGTATATCCAGCCTGTCTTCTTCCTCCCCAAGGTTATTAGCTTGCTGCAAACCTCCAGCAATGCAGTTAGCATAATTACTGAGCAGTGTTATTTTTAAGCTTCTGCTTTCAAAGTGACCATATATATGTAGAGTGTTGCACCTGGAACCCTGCGAGCAAAATAGGAAAAACAAAACAAGCCCCCAGTATTTTAGATTAACACACTGCACTCAACCAAATTCCCGTCTCCCCAAGTTGCTTCTGTGTGTTCTTTTTTAAATTTTTTTTTTTGAAGAGGTAAGCTAATTGCATTAACAGTAATGATGTAGATCTTCTTTCTCCTACCACTCCTCCATTATCACTCTTTTGAATGCCGATGCACCAGTTATTGTGGAGCAGCGGTTTTCCCCCAAACCTTCTGGAGTTTCACTCAGCTGTAACTCCATAAACTTATACTCCATAAAGCAAAGCTAAGTGCAGGGTATCTTCTATTATGACCCCATTATTTTCTCTCCCAATATTTGTTCACAGGAGACAAAACCGACCCCATTTAGCATTTTGGGGGGCTGCAAAGCTATTATCCTTGCTAAACGCTCAGCAAACATACAATTTACCCAGCAGCATTAGACAGAGTTCAAGCTCTTGCTTGGCATGCAGTTAGCATCCCAAGCCCATGACATTTCCATGCAGAGCAGGTTTCTGAGAAGTAAACTAATGCTAATCAATAGATCTGACTCAGTGAAAAGCCTTAGACTGATAAAAGAAGGCATCAAACATGAAGACAGATCATTACCTCGTCTAGCAGCTGTCTGTCATTTCTAGAGAGGTGCAAAACTTTTTCTTAAAACAGCACTTTAACTCAGTTCAAACTGAGACACCATTTCAAAAGCAAGCTCGGTGGGTTTAGTTGCCAGCATTTTACTAAGATTGGTCAGATCTCATTTTGCAATTGCCAGAAACCATTGTTATTAGCACCACTCAAAATACTGCCACAAAGGCTGTTTAAGTCTCCACAGAGAGGCATTTGGATATCTCCTTTAAAGTCAGGTACTTTAAAGGTTAAAATAATAATTTTTAAAAATCTGTGAAAAGGCAAAGAGTTTCTTCCTATATAAAAGATTGTAGTCAAAACTGATGAAGCTTTCTGCCTTTACTCTGTAAGAGGTGTTAACAGAGACGGCAGTTAACCCTTGTGCCCACATTCATTCCTGACAGAAGTATTTACTTCAGTGAGTTTTCTGGAGCACAGATTAATTCAATTCCCACTGTGAATAACAGCTTATCAGTGGAATATTTAAGATATTTAAAGTTTTTATTAAGAAGTGAAAGGAGCTATATTAACATCTGGAAGGAAGGGGGAAAAGCTTGTATGAAATCCTACCTCTCTTACAAAAGATTTCGTTATGTGCCAAAGTCATACTGAAAGCTGGTATCAAGTGAGTTTCCTAGCCAGCTCTGCAAACAGTACCAGTAAGTCTAATAATCATGTTGAACACGCAACTTTGCCACCTGCAAAAAGTCTTTTGGTAACCTCGTTTGTTGTAACTTAAGCCTCTGTGTCACTTTACAAGCACCTTCACGGAAACAGCCAACCAAAGTTTTGCAATATAAAAATGATGGGTAGCTCTCGCAAGGGAAAATTTCATGTAGCTTTGCTTCAGATTGCAGTTAGCTTACTTTAATGAAGCCTTCCCTCTCAAAAGAAAAATACACAACCTCAAGATGTGTCATGGTTTTTAGAATATGAGCACTGGAGGTCATGGATGTTGAAGTATGTATTTGTGAAATACAGGCTGTTTTTACAAATGCTCATACAGTAAGGATATTCTGTGTTCTTCCAAGGTCAGATATTTTTAACATCCCTACGCACAGAGCCCTGTCTGTTAAAACATTATATTAGGTCACAAAAATAGGATCAAAAGTTAAGATGTGAAAATTGAAGTTGCTGATGTCAACTCAGATGTGGTCCTCTTTCCCTGTCATCTTCCATTTGTTCATGTCCTACCTAGCCCTGCTACCTTTCCCATGTGAATCTGCTGGCCTTAATGTCATGGCAGATTGAGAGGCTTCACTCTCCTCTCCTCTGGACAATTTCTGTCTCTACAGCTCTCAGCCTTTGCCTTGCCTGTGGTCCCATCCCTGGGGACCCAGGCCTTGTGCTCCCCCTGCCCTCACACAATGTCCCCTGTCCTCTTTCCCTGTGTCCAGCCTTGGCTGCCTTCCCCTATTACCAGCATCACCTCCAGTGCCGATCTCCTGCTCACTCCTGCCCTACCGCAGTGCAGCTCCAGCCTCCCCATGGCTCCTCAACAGACCCTGGTTTCTTCCCCCTACTTCTGTCCTTTCCTCCAGCCAGTCATCCTCTCTTCTCACCTCCGTAATGGGTTTTGCTCCCTTCCTGCTGTTGCTAAGGATCCTTCTGTGCCACATCCTCAGCTCTGCTTTCAGAGCAGCCTGCTGTCTCCACTGCCAGGCACAGCCCGGGGCTGCTGCTGAAAGGCTCTTTGAGCCTTTTTAGCTGCACTCCTGGACTGAGCAGGCAGCATTAAGAACTCAGATCTGCCTGGTGTGGCAATGGGCAGATTTATGGCAATGGTAAGTGACCTACCCTGCACGCCAAGTGCAGCAGCAGTCAGTTCATTTTTAAGTTTCTGCTAAAAATAATGGGACTGCAAGATATGTTTAAAGAGAAGAAGTTATGCTATGATCAGGTTTTTTTCGTTTTTATGTATATAAAAATATTGTTTAAATCCATTTTTTTTAAATGAGCTGTTTTTATTTTATTTTCAACATTTTCAAAAACTATCTATAAGCAAAACTTAAAGCAGGCTTTTACAATAGGAAATGTCAGACACCCTGAATATTAGTGCTATTGTGCCTGCCCATAATAATTTCCAAATTAAATTTAGATTCTGTGGTATATCTTTACCTAAACAGATTTCCATAACCACCATCCAGTAACTCTTTTAATTTAGGAGTGCTGTGTTAGATGAATTTGTTCCCAGCCTCAGACTGTGAGGCTAGCATCCCAAGAGACACTCCCACCTCTTCCTGGGGATAAACAAGCCAGCCCTGGGAACATGAAACAAACAGCAAGAAACACTATTTGACTTTTATAAATTTTAATAAACTAAAACACAGGATTGAAAGCTTGAGATCTTTTTTATTTACTATTACCCTGCAGTGAAAATAGGGGGGAAAAGAGGGGGCGTGTTTTTTGCATATACTTTAAATATATAAATGTACCATTTTTGTCATTCAATACACTTTATCTACCTATCCATTTTCTTTTGCTTTGTTTTTTAAATTGTCTAACATTAGGCAAAAGCCTAGTTTTTTCTTTTTTCTTTTTTATCTACAAGAGGAATACATCCACAGTAGGCTTCATAATCCTAGCAGATACTTTTCAATACCATGCTTTGGTTTGTGAATCAGGCAAGTAAAGTCACTTGTGTCACTGCCATCACCATTTTAATCACATGTGAGAAGTAACTGTTCTCCTTGAAAACTTGTTCTGGAGTCTGCCCTCAGCACTGCACATTACTTTCCTTCCACCATTTTTCCTATTATGATAAACATTAATCTCTACAGTTATACACATCAGCTAAGTAAGCATTTTTTTACATTCCCAAATACTGACGTTTACAAAGGATATTTGTAATTAAAAGGTCCGTCTTAGCTCATTTTATCATTGCATCATTAATACTTATTTCTAATGTACTGCTTTGTTACACAAATCTGCATGTAATGTAGGTATTTGCTGGATGGGAGATGACATGGGGGTACCTTAAATAAGTATCTTGGGGGAAGTCAAAGACAATAGACAAGAAAAAAATCAAGTATATATTGTTGAGAATGGGTTTGTAGAAGTTTTTGAAATCCAGGAATTGCTCTGCTCTGTCATATATGTGGGAAATGAGGGGGGCTGCACATTACAATCACTCCTCTGACCTTCACCTTCCTGGGTTAAGCAGTCAGAAAGGAATACTGTGAAAATATAAATACCATTAGTAAAAATGCAACAAATCTCAAAGAAGGTCCCAAACTACTCCAGAGTATGCTGGGCCTCCAGTGACCCACTCTAGAATTTGTTTTTTCCTGAAATGGGCTATCTCCAGCCATCTTTCACAGGCTCAGAAAGCCAGGGAAGAGTAAAGAGAAAGCTGCCATCCCAATATCAATACTTGAGCTGTGTTTTTCTCTCTTCTTTCCCCAGCTATCACTCCTCATTCACTCCACACGGTGGAAGAATGTCTCAACCTCTTTGAACCTGTCTCCACTACTTTTAAAAGAGATGAGGGGCAGCAGAAGAAAGAAGAGAGAGGGGGAAGAAAAGAGAGAAAGAAAAAGACAGAGAGGACACATCAAGGTGAGTTACATTTCCACATCATTTATCCTACAAGAAAGCACATGCTTTAATCTACCCTGAGCCATACACAGGCATTGTCAGGGTTGCATTTTGTCTACAAAGCTGAAGAAGTAGCAAGTAATGTTATGCTGCTGTGTCAGTCTAGTTTGACCAGTTTCACAAGTTTGCTAGAAAAGGAAGTGTGACATTTTCATTTAGACGAACATGAGCGAAGCTTAAAAACATGGCTAGGCATGTTGGAATAAATGGGAGAGTGTGTTTCTGAACAGGAGAGAACCTTGTTTTAAAATCAACTGAACGTTTTAACAAAGGATGACAGATTTGCCTGAACTTAAAATGTGAATGCAGAGAAACCTGACTTAAGATCGTGGGAGACAAAGAAAGAGGTTTAAAGAAGAAAAGCAAAGCTATATATTGCCAGTCCAGCTGTCTGATATGCACAACTCCCAGGTACACTCCCGCAGCAGGTACGGATCCTTGGGAGCAGATGCCCTGTACCACTACCTGCCTGGCACATGGCTGTGGGTCTCCCACACGCTTTCTCCCTGTGGCTGTAAGCCGGAGCGTGTCCGCACCATGCCAGCTTTTAATCCAACTGCAGCATCACAAAGATGGGAGTTTCAAAAGGACTTTCAGGGGAGAGCGTGCAGGGAGGGGAAGAGGAACGCACACTGTGAATGTTCACGAGCGCTGTGTGCTGTTACCCGTGAGCAACGTCTGTTTTCAAACCCCACGATTACATTCATGATGGGCAAATGCAGAGAGGTCCAGGAACGAGCCTCATTCACACTCAGAAACCTGGTAGGGGTCCAGGAACAAAAGTGTTGACATTGAAGATGCAAAGAAGCGCCTTGGCACTAGAAGCAGGTTAAAACATGTTGGCAGCTGGGTTTAAGAGACATTAAAAAGCCACCTTGCAGAGAAACCCCAAATGGGCTACAGGAGCACCCTGTCCAGCCTGCCTGGGAAACATCAGCAATAAGGGCTTGGATTTCTTTCAGCTTCCCAGAAAAGGTGATTGCAAAAGAAGCATCACCTTCACAGTAAGACGAAAGAAGAAAATATGCTTGTGGATTGAAGGTCAGGCCAAAGAGTGTAACTGGAGGTGGGTTTTTCCATCAGCACACAAAATAACAGTGTTACTTTTAAAATAAGCTAGAAATGCCCATCTCTTTCACATGATCTTGTCATCTGCTCCCTCAGCCCTCTGTGCTTAGAGCTAAAATGTGATCCCTCACTAAAAATCAAGTATCTGCCCCAACAAAACAGAGAGGAAGGGTTTCTAGTGTTGGGGTTGTGCAGCACTGATGAACAGACTTCTTTGCTGGGATGTGTCCATAAACTGAAATATCTCTACGTATTAGAAACCAACCACTCCTCACAAATCAGAGGAACAGTCTAAATGCAGAATTTTAGTTTCACATCTGGTTATGAAACTACATGGTTTAGAAGGGTTGCAGAACCATACTGATTGAAAATCAGGACAAGACAAACAAAACATGGTCTAAAATCCGTGCTGCTGCACAAAGACCTTTGAGCTACTGAATGAATCCACATTCTCTACAATGATCTTTAAAGCATGGATGGAGGTAACCTGTTGCTTTTTGGCATTTATCATACCTCCAGCTCTTAAGGCATAAAATGCTGCTAAAATGCTGCTACAGAAAGGCCATAAGATTCTTTGATCAAACAGTTGTTCAAATTAAGTCAAATTCAGTTCAAATTAAATTAAATTCACCTGAGGTGGGAACAGCTTTGTTAAGGTGCTCACTTGCAGTAGACAAAGAGACCGTTTGGAATTAGAAATGGTTTTGCCCTTCCCAAGACAAAGAAAGCATCTGTGGGATGTTCTCACAGCTGTATGAAACCAGAAACCTCAAGATCAAAAGGCACCAACAGTCTTTTACCTCAAAAGCCAAGAATTGGAGCAGCCAGGGTCACTATCCTGGACTTGAATTTGCAAATTTTGGTGCTTAGATTTTCTAAATGTAGAACAAATTTGAATCTGCTATTTCTCTTCGTTAAATACCTGATTTAGGTATCTCACACACTTTGTAGCATATGAAAATTGTCTGTAGGGCAACCTAGCATCAGTAAGGTATTTTTTACTTATGTGAAGTAAGGCTAATGAAATTCTCAAACGGATAAAAAAAAGTTTTGCGAAGACAACACATAGAGAATGACTTCTGGTGTGCTGGACCCTGAGCCTGACAGTGCATGTACTCCTTGAAATACTTATTCTCCAGTGATAAAATCAGCGTGCACTTACTACACAGTATCTCTGCAGGGGAAAAGAGATTATATATAAAAATGTATTTATTCATATTTAATCCACATCACTTCCCAAGGTATAATAAATTTTAACAGTATGGGAATCAGATGCTATAGATAACATAATAATCAAGGACAGCAGAACAGATGTCAGAAGTTGACCAGTTCTGAAATACTGAATGCTACATTATGAGTGGTTTCCAAAACTATTTCTGTACAGATAGCTACACCTAATCTGCAGAAAAATTAAGACTGCTATATTTTATGTACATTATCATTAGTTACAGATGAAGCATACCTATGAAAAAAGTGTCAGTAAAATAAACTGTGTAAATTAAAATGATCAGAAAATAACCTTGACAAGAAAGACAGCTAAATAAGAGAAAGGTCAATCTGGCATAAGCAGAAATGGGTAAAAACTCCCAATAACAGCTGTGCTTAAGCTGGAAGTGAGAAAAAGTTCCTAAGTAATGGCATGACCTTCCAGTCAGGGAACTGAATGCAGGAAGGTCCCTGTTAGGAGAGAGTGCTTAGTGTGCTGAGTGCAGAACCAAGTAACAGATCTTGTGGTGATCTGTGATTACAGCATAAAGATTCCTCATCGGTCCCACTTGCAGAGCCATCCCATCACCGAGAAGTGTGCCTCTGTGTTGCTGACCTTCTCATGTTTATTTCAGAGTGCCTATATGAGCAATAGCAAATTAACTGAGATTCTTTGGTTTCTTTCTTGTCTCTTATTTTTCCCTTTTTGTTAGGGGTGGGAAGGGAGGTACAAGGGTAAGAAAGCAGCAGAGAAGAAGGTATGAGGAAAGACAAGCTAAGAAGATATTTTAAGCAAACGTAGGAACAAAAAGCCTGAATGACAAGTATTAGTTCCAGTATAGAATATGATTCTCTGTCTACAGACAAAATTTTTTTTCAAGGAGTGTCTAAGTGATACATACAACTGTCTGTCCTTCCTCAAAGGCATGAAAGTCACAAATGCTGCAGCCACAAGCGGATCCTCTTAAAAAGTTGTGAATGGTGAAAAGATCTGTGTTGCAGCCTCAGGCTTAAAAGCTAAATCTATTTCTACTCTATCGGTTTCCTTTAAAATATCAAAAACACCACGAGTCCTGGGTGACTTTCTTTCAAGACTTGCTCTTTCTGTTTCTGTTCATCCATTTATGTTGTCTATTGTATTTCAGGCTAAACACATTTTGTTAATTATGCAGCAGGATAGGATACGTCTTCCATTCATAACCTTTTAATCAGAAAACAAACACAGCAATAGGTAGGTTTTTCTAGCCATTTACGCCTTTCAGCTCTGATCAAAGCCTGCCCACTAAATGATGCAATTATGTTTTATTTCCCTGCACCTACTTCTTCATCGCAGAAGAAAAGCTGATGATAAAGACTTTTTTTTTCATACACTGCTGAGGAAGGAGCAACTGTAAGGCCACAAAGGAGTGCTGTCGTGGCTCAGAAGTGCACTAAACATGAACGGTCATCTGTAGCATATCCCAGAGTTTAACTGTAAAAATTACCTGTACAAACACAGGAACATCAAAATGCTGCTACAAAATATGTGACAAACACTTCCTTCTGCCTTGATGCAAACTGCAAACACGTGGTCATTTTCTTACTGAAATCAGTTTTCATCATGCAACATTTGGTGAGAATCCTGGGGCAAGCAGTGCTCAGACATGACCACTGCCAGACCACATGGCCACCCTATGGCAGTTCACAAAAAATTCCATGTAAGCTCCAGAATGCACATGCTGGTGTTAGCACAACAGGGAGACAGTTTGCAGAATCATCTGAAAGGCCAGGGATAGTGACAAAGAATTATCCAATATTAGAAAGCTATTGTACCTAAGTCCTCAACAACAGACACACAATTTATTCCTCGACCACATGGGAGACAAAATTACCTGACAACTTCATCAACTGATACCTCATCTTCCATCTCTCCTTCATTAGCAAGATCAATGAACATGTTTCACCATGCTTTTCTCATCTTCATTTTCACCCTCCACTTTTTCTACACAATCTTCTGCTGCTAGATCTCTACTCAAATCCTTCTCCTCAGAAAATTCTCTGGGCTTCATCGAAGCCCAAACTACTCCCATCCTCCCTCATCCACCCCATCAGCCTTCTTCCTCAACCCTTCTCCTCCTGTGGCTTCCCGTTATCCATCCCCTCCCAGTGACAAGCCCACCTTCAGCAACTTCTTCTGTGTGCTCCTGGGAGAGCTTCTTCTCATCTTCTGTCATCTCTCCAAGAGAGATCTGTGAGTCTTGGACACACCGTTTCACACCAAAGACTAATGCCTTGGGGAAAGGAATACCACTGAGCCAGGAAGACAACTGAGGTAAGGAGAAGGCAGCCAGTATTTTTAGAGGAACACGTCACTGTCAAGCTGTATTTGTATAAATCCTCCACTTTTCATAACAGACTTTCCGCAGAACATGGCATTTCAAAGAGCACTTGAAATTTAATCCTTGGCATTGATAGCCAAGTAAAAGCCACTGTCAGAGCTGCTTCTCCCATTCCAGCCTCACCTTAACGACAGAAGATAATGACAAGTAAGGCACATGAACAAGCCCCCATTGGGAAAAACCTCTTGCACACATATGAAAAGATGTACTGGGAGCCATCAAGTCACTAAAAGGGAAAAGAATAATACATTCTTTTAGGAAGCTATTCTCAGTGGCTTTTAAACTTCTTTATTACTTTAATAGTGTATTTCAACATCTGTAGTGTATATTAATATAAATTCTATTTAAATGATAGGAAATTTCAGGAAATTCTGATTTATTCTATTAATCCAGAAAAAAATTCTCTTATCAACAGATTTTACCATGCCTGCCTCTTGCATGCATTTATGTACCTCTAAAATATTACTGTTTTAAACTCCTAAGTCCTGATATTGGAATGTTTAACAAAAAAAATCCACTTATACTGAATAAACATAAGAACTTGTATCTCAGTATGAACTATGGCACTGCTTCCACAGTGCTATAATAATTAGAGTTAACATAATGAAAACCTAGTAAAAAGACTATAAATTCACCATATGAGCACATATGGATGTGGAAAAGGAAATCAAACAAGTTCTCTGAACTAAAATTAGAGTCAAAACAGAACAGCGTCCCACAGAAATAGCACAAGCCTAAAAAGTCTGTATAAATTTACTATGCCAAATCCAATTTTATCTAAAGTTCCGTTTCATCTATCCATATTTCCACAGTGTATTTAAGGTATTGAGAGCTTAACTGTTCACATAAGTCTGGACTGCTGTGTAGCTACTTGAGATAGATTTTCATGTTTGAAGCAAACCAGAGCCAGGCTCATCGCAGAGCTACAAAACCATGGACCCCAGTCCACCAAGCTGTGAATGTGATTTTCCTATCCAAGCTTCTGCTCCCAACATTTTGCACTGCATGCTCTATTTGTATTTGCTCTACAACTGAGTCTTCCTTTCTGAGGATTTCAACACAATGATTAATTTAAAGTATACCTCTAAAGAGGAGTCTCATCATAAAAAAGGAGAACAACTTCCATTTATTCTCTGTTATTATATATGTATTCATTTAAATATGCTTTTAAAGCAATTCATCTGTGAAGATGAGCCATCTCTCAACTCAAATACAGTTGTGAATACCATATTGCTTTTCTTGTAGCCTCTGCAACTTTCTGCCACAAAACTTTAGTTTGAAAAGCTTGTGACAGAGATCTGCGCAGTTTTTGTTTTGTTCTCTTCATGCTACATCTTCCACATCAGTTCAACTTGCTGTGCCCTGCATCTTCTAATACGTCATATGCACTGAAGGTCATGCCAACCATTGACTGGGGAATCAAATCAAGCAGTAGCAGTGTCTCCATTTTGCTTCTGGACTGCCTCAGAGGTGTCTGCTGCAACAGATGCCCATCATTAGATCAGGATTCTGTTAAATTCTTAGGCACACCTTTTGTGGGATAGAACCAATTTCTTCTGAACTGTTTAACTACTTTGTGACTTCTGGGATTTAGCTTTTTTTTTTCTTTTTTAGGGAAGTAATCAAATAAACAGAAATGCTACACAACTACTGATGCAGTTGCAGGAGACATAGTAGCTGAGGATGTCCTGCTTCTACAGACGGGGAACCATGACAGGGGACAGGCTGGTTAATCACTGCTGCCTACATCTTTCCTTCTTATTGTCCACATGCGTGGCCATCCTGTATTTCACAAAATATTCAGGTCCTCTTTAATATAAGAAAGAACTGCCATTCCTAAGAGATGATTGAAGAGTCCATCCCTCACCTCCAAGGTCTTACTTGCTGGGCGATTTTACAGCGTTTCAGCTTTTACGTTGCTCTGCCACACGTACGCTCCCCCGTCATCTTTCTATTCCTGAACTTCTTATCTTCTGCTGCGTCTCCCGTTCTCAGCAATCCTCCTACCAGACCTTCCAGGCTCAACGACAGATTTTGTGCACAAAAGGCTGTAATTTTTTAGGGCAGGAATTATCTCACTACTTTTGTTAGTTAACAAGCTATGTACCCTTGATAGGGGAGGAAAGTGCAACCTACTACATGGCTTTAAATAACCACTATGCTCATAAATTATTTGTAACAGCAATAATACGCCTACACCAAAAAGCAGTAGGAAAGATCACATACAGTCGTGGTCTCTCACAGTCGTCGGTGCCATCTGGAGCTCCAAGCGGCTAACTCTGCTCGGCAGTCTGTGCGCAACGAGTTGCACGACACGCAGAAAAATATTCCAGGACTTCACAATTCCTCCCCAAGTAACACATTAATAATGATCTTCCACCCATAGCTAGCACTTCAACTGCTAACACACTGTTGCTGACGAAGGCACAACAGGTCAGCTGGGAGGAGAGCGAGCGGCTTTGTCCCCGGCACAATGCCCTACGGCCGCCACACATGCCCCTCACTCAAGTTGCGTGTGCTCTGTCATTATACTTGCTGCCAGCTCCAGTGGGACTGCTCAGAGGCTACAGCAATTGTCCAAGGTCCATAGGCCTCCGGGAAGGGACAGGCCACCTTCTGATCCACAGCCGGGATGAATGGATTAGCGGCGAGCCGAGCCAGCTGCCGCAAGCTTTATCAGCACGCAGCCCCGACAGATGGGAGCCCACTAGAGAAGCCTCCTGCTGCAGCCCGCGTGGCCCTCGCACCGGCCTTCTGCTCACCCCACGCTCACTGACACGAAAGCGGACGCAGAATACACACAAGGGGCAAACGCGCATTTAAAAACACACGCGCCCGGTCTGGGACGCTGCTTAGGTTAAGCAACACCAAGCAAGCTGCTCTGGGAGAGCGAGCTGGGTCACTGCAGTGAAGCTACTTGTGGCAAAATGCTTCAGTTTGGTTTGGATTTGCAGTTGGTAGGATTTCTGACAGATGACGCTTGTTTCCACCAGAACTGAATTATCAGCTGACACTAAAACTGCATGCATCAGGACTGTAGTAAGAGATACACAAAAGACGGAAGAGACTATGAACTGTGGAGATTAATTCAAACTAATTGACTTTCTCCTGGGCTATCTGTCCATATAACAGTCATAATTATCAGAAAAAAGATATGCCACCATAATATACATATCCCAACTCAATCCAGTGGAAACTGGGGATTCCATGTTTCAGACAAGGCAGGTAATGTCCATTTGAATTTTTAGTCATGAAGCTTGCGCTTACCCTAGAAGTATTTGATATATTATCTGAGGCAAAGGGTTGCAACAAGATCAAAAGAATTGACAATTTTTAGTGTAGCAATCAAAAATCTTTTAAAATCACAGAAATAGAAAATTGCTGAAAAAAGGGAAAACACCTACCTAATTACTGCCAAAAAACCTACACTTTACTGTTGACCATGCCACACTGAAGTATGAAATGATACAGTTATGAACAGCAGCATAAAAAAAAAAAAGAAACCCCACTGCTTCTATTTAAGAAAGAGTCTCTCTTAAGAGATCGTTACACAGCCAGATAAAAGCTCAGAGGAGTCAACGGCAGCAAGGGACTTTGTACCAGACATTACTTATCAATACACATGGTTTCTCTCATATTACATCTCACAAGTCTATAATTCATTAAATTTTCTGTGAGCACAAATGTGAACAATATTTAGAAAGAAATGCTACAATTTGCCAGACTGGTGTGTAAAAGTCTCAATTTTCCCTGTCTCTTGCTTCTTGAGAAGGGTGTCACATAAACCTCTTAAGTCGGAAGCTCTTTTGCTGTAAGAGAACATTTTGCAATTCAAAAAAGCTGCCTCTCTCTGAGTAAAGAAAGCATCTAGAATTTTATTTGCACAAGTTACACTTGTGCACTGTGGAGTCTATAAACTTGAATTTCTGTTCTTATAGGTAATTTCCTATTAGAACTCAAAGTAAACCATGTAACAACCAAGAAATATTTATATCAGCATTCTTGATTTGCACTACTTATCCCAAAAATATAGTCACAAACCAGTTAATGCAGCTTCAAACTAATTTCACAACTTCCTTAATTTAAAAACATATTTAGTGCATATAAGTCAAAATATAACATTAAGAAAAAAGAAATCTAGTAACAAGTACTGCAATGAAACTTGTTGGAACTTTCATCGAGTTGAGATGTCTGTAAGAGTCTATAAATCATACATCCAGGTCAAAACTGGCCATTTTATTTACATTTAAACACAGTGATTTTGGTACTCTAATACAAGTACACGTTGATGACAACTTTTTTATGATGCATTTTCCAAAAATGACATTAAATAACTGTCTTCAGTACATGGAAAACAAGACTACAAATCTATTTACACAGTGTCCAACACCATAAGCAAAAGTGGCTGGTACCTACTTCTAAAGACAAATTGACACCGCTTCAGCAAATTACATCAAAATTTGTACTAAAAACCTATCAAGTATCTACTAAAAAATAAAACCTTTTTCTCATTAAGGATTTCCAGTAGGCATAAAGTCAAGATATAGAAGAATTGGCTGCCTCCAAGTCTTAGACAAGAAACAGCAAAATTCTTTATAGTATGCTCAAAATCAAAAGCAACACTTAAAAAAAAAACCAAAAAAAACCCCAGGTATTTAAAGCATAAGAAAATAGTATTTGAAGACAGTGTATTTATAAAAAGAAACAGTCTTTCAAAAACTGTTTCAGCAAAAAAAGTGTGTTAATCACACAACCAAGCAAGCTTGGTGTTAACCAAGCAACAAAAACAAGCTGAACGATCGTATTCTTCTTAAACTTTGCATTATTTTATTGGTGCAACATGGTCACTTCTGTATCAGGAAACACAAAGATATAGGTGCTCTCAAGACACTCTTGTTCTTTGTTATCAGTGAGGGAATTTGTTTTAAAGACTTAATTACTTAATGCCCCCTCTAGAACTGATAGAGACCAGATGAAGAAGATAAACTGTGATTATGAAGTCCCACACTTACACTTGTGTGACTTCATCAGTTAAGCCTGAACCCCATGTTTTATAAACATTTTTATAAATCCTGTGTGTCATTTAAAAATGTAGTTTTTGGTTTGTGGATGAACACCCATGACTAAGTGATTTCTGAAGAAATGTGTCATCTGTAGATTTCAGTCATTCGCTTTTTAAATTCCACAAGATAAAAGAATATTGAAAGAACTTATGAACACTGCCAAGGAAATAACTTCAAATTGAAGGGTTTAGGGTTGTTGGTGGTTTTTTTATGATTTGGGAGGGGAGAGGGGGCATTGAGAGCAGGAGGCATCTATACCTCCACATTTCATGCCATGTAAATTTTGTTTGCAGTACGTTGACCTATTTAACTTTGATGGCACCACTGACAAATATGGCCAGCAAAGTCACAGAGGAGGAACACACACCTTGCATGAGGAAACAAGAACAGAGGAACAACAAAAAATACAGTATCTCTCAGCCACTCCAGCTCACACATCCAGGACTGACCAACACAGTTGCACCTCCTGAAATGCTCAAAGTCCAGATGCACTCTAATTCCCACTTGTTCCAGAAGCCTAATTACTGTTGACAGACAACACCTCAAGGTAAAGGCTGCAGATAACCTACTTCAAAGACAAATGTATAGAAAATAAAAACAAAAACACAGAAGAGATGAGTTTGGGCAAATACTGGATCAGCTATCCAAACAGAGCAGAGCAGGTGCAGGTAAGACAAGTTTAAAGACCAAGGTCAGTCAGCATATAAAAAGACCTGTATGATCTAGCTGCCTACAGTGGTCCTTGGTTTCCATCACTCTTCTGCTACAACAGCTACTTCAACACATCCAAACATGACGTTCTCATGCTTGAGTGTCTAAATGGATCAAAACAGGCTTTTTGTGTTATTTTAATAGACCACGCTCGTGGAAGATCACAAGGAGGAATGGAAGAGAAATGACAGAGAATGAAATTTCTTCAGGCAGCTCTAAAGCTGCTCTGTTGTGTGGCAAGTTCATCAGATGTTCTATCACAACCAAAACTACACAACAAATGAGCAGTGGCAGCACACATGTTCTCTCTCACACTCTTAAGTTCACCATGCCTTGGAACCACAGCTGTATATGCGAATCCATACATGTGATCACAAAAAAAAACCAAACCAACTCCAACCACTTCAAAACCCTGAGTTAAGAACAGTTGGTAAAGACTGAATGAAAATGCGAATATATAAGCAGAAATTCAGTCACAGTTGAGATTGCTGGTGGATAAAAGACAATGAACGGACAGAGAGAAAAGAAATGAGGCTGTGTTTAGTTGTTCTGCTTGGCAAATTTTGGAATATTTCTTCCCATCAGCACCATATCCAGGTGTCCTTAGGCAGCAGAATGTTGCTGCTGATGTGAAGAAGCTTTATGTGCAGCCATTTCCCTTGCAGTGAACAATTTCCCAGCTGACTAAAATACTGTGACAATCTCCAAGCTTGCTAAAACCAGGAAAAGTAAACATATGGATTGCTTTACAGAAAAACAAGAATACTGACTGGGGGGGACACGCTCCTTTTGCCAGCGGTACTTTAAGGCATGCAAAATACAGCTGCCACTATCATTAACAGCTGATGGGCATTAATGTAATCCAGGTGGTACATGGCAATCAGGGCAGAAAGCACGTCTCTCTGCCTATTCCAAACACAATTAGAAGCCACCTAACTGAATTCAAGTGCCCAGCCCTGGAAAGCAAAGCACAGACACATGAACAAGGTGCTGTGCACCAGGAGTCTTTTACCCTCCTCTGTTGAGGGCTACAGCAACGGTGCAGGGTGCTAATGGTGGTGTGTGCCAAGGAACAATAACCATGGCTTTGGAACCCCACGACCAGCTCATCCCTTGTGGCACAGTGGTGGCATGTGCCTGCATGAGGGAGCAGGGAGGACATGGATGCTGAAGAGGCCACTGCTCCAGCAGAACCGCTCAGGTGCTATGTGCCACTCACTGCACCTACGTGACTGTAGAAGCAACAGATTTCTGGTCAAAAAGCCTGTCTTAAGGTTTGTTTATTCCAAACAAGTTACCAGTGGAGAGAACAGATGAGGAGAAAAGAGAAACAGTTTAAAGGAATAAAATAAAAATTAAAAAAAAAAAAAAAGGTGTGGGGTAAGCCAAAAGCAATGCCAGCAATTATTTAATACAAATGAAATATTCAAAATATGATGAGAAGAAAAACTTCGAAAAAGCAAGGTGCACAAAAAAATGTATGGTTTTGGTTTTCAGTGCAGATGTTTAGATTTACAATCAATATGGTTTGCTTTTTCATGCTATAAAATGTATATATAATTATGCCCAAGATGTGTGTAAATGTTTAAATATTAAAACAAAACAGATATTCTGGATGTTTGATGTTTGTTTTTAAAAAGAAAAAAATCTATTTTACAAGGACACAAGCACTAAAGTGAAATTAACATAAAACAAACAAACCAGTGTAATAAAATAAAAAGCTCAAAACCAAGTTAACCAAGGTCGTTAATGTCAGTTAAATGGCAAAGATCCATGTTAGCCAATGTTTAAATATCAATTAAATGGGAAAAGACTGCCTTGCAATTACACTTCACAGATTATTTCTGCTTCTTCTAGGGTATATATTGTTTCTAGCAAAGATGCACATTTCCTTACATTTCTAAAATTTAGATCTCCTTATCTAAATTGTCACAACTACTCAGAAATTTCAGATTTCCTCCTTTTTGCCATTCATTTTTGTAAGTATTTTGGAGAATGATAGCATTGATTTGCTAAGTCCTACCTACTTCTTCCAATGGTTAATCTGTAACTAGTGAAACCATATGCTGAACTTCTCTATTTGAACAGGAGACAAAGCTCTTGTCCACCTCTTCACTCTAAAAATACCCCACAGCTTAAAATGTTGAAACACAAAAGGCACAACAAGCATTAGCACAAATTCACAGTGTTTTGCTGACCATAAAAAAATGTCCTTGTATGGATGGAAATGGAAGTCTGGGGGGAAAAAAGTATTTGGTAAGGAGGTTTCTTTTCATGCCCTGCCTCCAAGTAATACTGCTTGAATGGAATTTACAGAGAGCCACAGTCTAAAAATACATAGGCTGAGAACAGCAAAGCAGCTACATGGATTACACTCAGCTCTTATAACCCTTTGTAGTTTCATGGGAAAGCCAACTGCTGGAGCACCCCTCAACAGAACAATTTTTTCTCCTATATTGGAAAAAAATAATTTGAGGAGAACGGGTAAAATGTACCAACTACAGGAAAGCAAAGTCAAATGTTGGCCACTGTACAATGCCCACATAAAATACACACAGAGGGAAATGCCAGCACTAAAAAGTGCTCCTAGAGTATACCATTAATTATTTATTTTTTACAAATCCTTCTGTTTTTCAGTCTATGGGACATAAAGCAGATGCAGCTGATGAGTATCAATAGTAGGGGAAGCCCATCAGCCTGCGTGCTACTGACACAGAGCTATCTATTTAAAGAAACATAAATTCTGATTTTTCCTAACTCTCAAAAGATGATGAAAAAGGAGGGTTTGGGATGTTTGTTTTTTTTGCTTAGCGTGTGTTGTCCCCCTCTTACTTCAGCGTCCTAGGTAAGTTTGCCTTATGGATACCATACACACAGGATTGTGTCAGAGCTCTTTACAAGGATTAAGACACAGCATGGGAGGACTGCCTTTTAATTGAAACAAAACAGTGCCTACTATAACTATTTTTCAAGAGGTCAATGGAGAGAAAAGGACTTTACTAGCAATCCTGGCCTTTTCACCTTTCTATTTTCATAAACAAGTTCAACAGCCAAGTTACTTAAACTGCCAGTGGAAATACAGATCTTGCTTACAACTGCGTAAGCATTCCCCTTTCCCCTTCCTGTTGGTCATTGGGGTGTGAAGTTTTGGGAGGAGTTGTCTTTTCCATTTAAACAGGCTGTCATCTATACAGGTAGGTTTCAAAAGAGGTGAGTACCTAGTTTGCTGTTAATGATTCTTTTTCTGGAACAGGAAGGTTCAAATTTGTCCAAGAGAGAGAAGTAACCCCTGTATCTTTCAAGGTATGATTTCTGTCAGTCCACTGGCAAGAAGAGCATTTTGCATATTCCTCTCTGAAGAACTATATCATGGCCATTGCAGAGTAGTCAGTTATTCAAGTCAGTCAGTCACTCTTTTGTCTTCCTCTATGAAAATACCAAGACAAAGGTACCAAGCCTTCACTGGAACCATCAGCCTGGAAAACTCACAAGGAGAAGAGCAGAAAAACATGCCTGTGTTTCAATGCACAGTCATAAGGCTTGTCCAAAATGGAATTACTAATACTGGTGATAAATGACCTCTCTCCAAAGAGACACAAGAACTTTAGCGTGAAATCCACCACCAGGCCCAGGCAACCAGGCTCCTAATGCTCTTAACCATAAAAACAATCTGCTCAAGATCCCACCTTCGAGGTAACATGGACTAGAAATCATCTGATGGGGCTCTGGCAGCAAAACATCCCAGTATTTGTGTGAACACCTCAAAGAAAAATATGACACAGTAGGGTAGGGTAGAAATCAGGCAGACCCACCAACCATGTGGGATTGCAGAAGACAATCAGAAGCTGTGCTTTTCTAGGATGGATTTGTCCTGAAAACATACCAAGTGTAGTTTTACTGCTTATGCAAGACACGTCAGGAATGAGCTTAGTAATTTCAAGCTTTCCTGGAAAACACCAGTCTTTCTGGATTTTTGACACAATACTACCAATCAAAGGGATTAAGTGTCTATAGTACAGAGGTACTAAGTGGTACAGAGTGGCTTTCTTCCAGCTCCCCCTAACAATGCAGGAGAAGACATGCAGTAGAACTCGAAGTCCAAACAGTCTCCAGCTCTCTCCAGAAAAAAATGTCAGCATCTCTTCAAAAAACAGACAATGGATTTTGTGCAGTGCTAACTGTATGAAGACGTTCAGAAATGTGGGAGTATGCATATCAAACAGGCACACAAAATCTTTATTAGGTGTCTCCTCACTGGAAATAGGAACACGCAAATGAAAAGTTCTGACAATCACCAGCCTGCTCTCAAGGCGAGTAAAAGGAAGGAGTTACAAGTCACCCAAGTGTTTATGATAACTACTATGTACAGACATCAGTACTATACGAATACAAGAAAGCATCAGTACTGGATATGCAGTAAGCTAATGAAACTTTTAAATGCCTGGACATTAAAACATACAGGTTTTCAGTGCAGATATTAAACTAGAATGCGCAAATTCCTCCATCTCATTCTGCAATTCACGTAGAAAACCTTGCTTTTTTCCCTCCACCATCTGTCTAAAATTTAAATAAAACACTCAAGTCTAGAGATGTTCTTAAGTTCCAGTGAGGCTGGTTTCAGCAGTAAATGAAAACAAATTAAGGGAAAAAATACATAAAAACTCAGTAACATTTTTAAAAGTCATTTTTTGTTGTGCCTTTTATACAAATAATTTCCTTTCCATGGATTTGGTCAGTAATATCTTTGAACGGTTGCAAGTGCAGTGCTTTTTTGAAAGCAACCTGAAAAATTAGGTTAACCTAGAAAGTGAATTCCATCTTTCCTGGTTGTCATCAGTAAAAGATACCTATTCACTTCCTTTCAAGCATATAATCTAGTACTCAGTCTAAAACAGGATTTTAAAGACTTCTCTTATCAGCTTTTAGCTTTACTTCAATAAGAAGGAAATACACAATTTCAAGCTGGTGCTATACTCAAAGTAAAGAAATTATTTCCTCACCCCCACCCCCGCAAAAGAAGCATGGGTACAGGTAATACAGGAGGTCAGTGCAACAACAGATGTGGAGACAACCTAAATACTTTGCAGTCACAATAATATTTACCACAAACACTTGAAAGAACCACACAGTGTGCAACTTGGGGGATGGGAAAAAGATGTTAATGTTGAATGCAGCGTAAGTTTGATACGTCAGTGCATACACCATTCTGCTCATTAAAATAAGCAACATTTCTCTGAATAGATTAATTGGAAAAATCTATTTTGCATATGGTGCTGTTATTTCAGAAATATGCTCATTTCATTGCAAACACAGCATATGAAACTTGAGAAAAAGGTTTCTACCTTCATAAACAGTGATATTGAGAAAGGTGGTCCAAACCCACAATATTTTTTCAATTTGATCAATTTCTTCACAAAGTTTCCAGGATGGTGCAGTTATGTACTCAAGACTACGAAAATTACAATTGCTCAAGCTTGCACTGAAATGTGTTATTCTGTACAATACCTACAAATTTCTCATTTCTGTCTGAATCTTTAGAAATGGAAATATCTTCAAACTCTGTTAATTCTAGGATTTGACAAGTACCACACAAGGAATGTAAAAAATGGTTTTCTAGTTCAAAAACCAAGGCATTACTAATAGCACACTATATTCTGCCCCTCAATAGGTGATACAAATTCTTTAACATTTCAATACTATTCGCACATCCAGACAAATTCCGAAAAATTTAAAGAGAGTGTAGAGTGTACTCTACAGTTTTTACACATTCCAAGATTTTGGGAGGAGTCAGCATTGCTATACATGCAACTGAACCCAGGGGTTTTCACTTGTCAGTATGCCTGGTTATAAAAATCAAGACTGGATGGGCCAGAAATTAAAATGCACACCAGCAAAACAAAGCAGTGTATCAATGCTGCAATAAACTGCTTCTCAAAGCAAAGATCACTTGAAAGAGTTGGTGATACCTGTGACAGGAAGAAACATGTCACAATGTATCTCACAGCTTCCTAAGGGTTTACTGCAGGGATGAGGCAGAGGTGCACTTCAGCAGGGGTGCTGGAGAGGCAGGGGCTCTCAGACCTCAGCTCCGAGGGGTTCCTGCACTGTGGCTGGCAGACAACCAGCCAGGAAGAGAAAAGCCACTAAGATTAGCTGGAAGAGAGCATATTGCAGTGCCAATCCTGAAACTCTCAGATCTGAGCAGCCCTCCTGGAAGAGCTTCATTGCCTTCTTCCCTTGAAGTCTCAGCCCGCTACCGACCACCTCAGCTCCACCCTCAGTCCTTCAGTGACTGCGCTGACTCTGCCACTCACTGAAGCGTAATTTTCTTTAGACAACCACCAATAATCACCTTGCCAGCTCACAATTTGTAATTGTACAGTAAGAAGGTAAAACAGAATAAAAGAAGTT
The DNA here is from genome assembly GCA_013398175.1 of Climacteris rufus. NCBI lineage: Eukaryota > Metazoa > Chordata > Aves > Passeriformes > Climacteridae > Climacteris > Climacteris rufus. The sequence goes on from VZRZ01004928.1 coordinate 1,091,824, forward strand.
CTTTTAAAAAAACACAAACCAAACAAGGTAGTACAAGTCATAGTGTTTGAGCAGCGCAAGACCACAGGACAACTACCACTAATGCCCTTTAACTAATGAATTTATCAAACAGCATGGCTGGGTTTACTCAAATTTCATGGTAATTACAGTATATGTTATAGAATTGTCAAATTAACAAAATTGCTGGATTTGACCCCAAAATGTTTTCTCTGTTTTTAACACATCATTTAGGGCTTGATATTTACTTCTTGTTTCTTTCAGAGCACAGAACATGTAATTCACTTTCCACTAGTCTACTCATTTAAAGTGGACTGAAACACAAAGAGGATTCTTTACTGCTGTAGGTTCCTAGGAAAAGCATCACTATGAGAAAATTAGTCAAATTCCTAGCTATTATAAACTGACTTTTACTCATGTGAACTAAGCAACTACTGACATACGAGTTAATATGAGCATACCAAACTTTATTTAGGGAAGAGAAATGGGCTATTATAATTGTATTTGATTCCCATTCACTTACCAGATCCACTCTGGAAAATGAAATAAACCATGCCAAAAGACATTAATTCCCTGCAATGTATCAGAAGTACTTTACAGAAGCAGCGTAAAGAGAAATAGCTATTGTTCTTATTTTATTTCCAATCCCCTCATGCTCCTTACTGTTATGAGGATCAAATTCAAATACACCAAGCAGCTATTTTGAATGTTTGCAGCCCTAGTGAAACAGAATATGAGCACACTGCAGCTACATTCTAACTTGCCTGCCTGCCATCCACCCGTCATTTGGATGGGTAATTTCTCCCCTCGGGACCATATGCAGTGCTTAAAGCTGAGTCAGTTTGCCGTATGGCATTATTCTATAAAAGCAAGACGTCTTTGCTGGAATCTGACCTAGGAGGGTAAAGGCTTCACATACTTGGCTCAGTAGTTGCTAGACATGTTAAAGAAACAAAGAGGTTTCAAATGTTAGTGTAATCCACTTGTTTTACACGGCATTTTTTCTTATCAACAAGTACAGGCTTTGCACCATTATGAAGCACAGTTGTGAACATTACTCTTGTTATTACCTACATCACACTGCACACAAGAAATTAAAAAATACAGAATGCACAAAATAATTACATTGCACTGAATTATTGATCTACAGACAAATTATATATCCACTGAATATTCTATCTACTGAATTATACAGATCCGTTTTATATTTTTGTTTCGTAATTTGCACTTTCCATCTCTGTCCAAATGCGCTTCTTTTCAAACATTTTGCATGAATAATTTGGAGAATACTGGACATCAAAGGCTTCTAATGAGTGGCTAGTGGATGCAGGACTAGCATATTAGAAATGTTTACTAATATTCTACGCACACACACTTTTGTTTTCCTGCAGCTACCTATTTCAGCTTTTTACTGAGTAGTGGGAAAGTAATTAGTTCAGAGGGCTGTAGACAGAATCACTCTTTAACTGTGTCTTTTTTGAGCACAATACAATAAAAGCAAGCCAAGAAAGGAAAAAAAAACCCACAAACCACCACATAAGCAGAAGGGTTCTTTTTCATGCTTACTTTTCTTTTGTTTTCTCTTGCAGAAGCTGCTAATGCTGTTCAAGATCAACAGAAACAAAAAAATATTAGAAACAACCTTCTTTGGAAATGCTGGTAAATCTGCTGATGTGCATTTTTCAATCTGCATATTGAAAATACAGTATTAGTTTACAATCACATCAGACATCCCAGGCAACAGTGGCTTGCTAAGCTGATAATGATGAGACCATTTATCATTACCAAATTCTTTCTTTTATGAAAGTTTTACTATGTACATGAGAAAAGGAAGAGAGGACCGTTATAATGTATTTGTTGATGTAGGCCTCTGCTACATTTCCACAGTCCAGACAAATGGTGCTCAGAAGGGGTCCAGTCAAAATGGAACATGTGCCTGTAGTACAACCCACTGGCCTTGACCACGGGTATTAAAATATTCATATCTCCTTTCAATGTCACTTGAATACAAACAGCTTTTCCTCCTCCTTTACAGCATTAACCTCTGCTCTCCCAGGTGATACCAACTGATCACAGAATTGGTATTGCCTTTCCATACAAAACTGCCACTGAGCTAAGTAGGGAAGGGTCTGTCAGGCATTTGCTTCTGTCTCCTCTGAGCTCAAGTATCTATTAATTACAGCCTACTCACTCCTCCACTCACTCTGGTTCAAAACAGACAGGTGGGGGTGAAAATGTAAAGATCTGCCCAGAAACAAAAGGAGAGCAGCACTGCCCCCTCAAACTTCATCCCTGGGCTAGCCACTCCCTCCCTCTCCCCACTGTCCTCCTGCCTTGGGATTCACCACCAAGGCTCTTTGCTAAAGAACCTTCATCTTCACAGAACGTTTTTATTTTAAAATGCCAGGCTTCATAATTCCTCCTTTGTGGCACACTGAGGAATATGAATAATAAGCTGAGGATTCACATGGCTTTATTATTCCAGGGCATTATAGGATAAACACCCAGAAGAGTAAAAACAAAACAAGAAACCTCCTAGTGTAGTCAATCAACAGTGTTTTGATCAGGAAGTTACATAGATTGAGTGTTTATCTTTTTAACACGGAACAGACAGAACTATATTCATACAGGAGTCTAAGGCCCAGAATGATGCTCACTCATTAACCCAAGTTGGGGGCGGGGAGCAGAAGGGACACTACACCAAACCAATGAACACCCCCTCACTCTACCAACAACCAACAAGTAACCAAACCCACCCCCACAAGACAGATACTATCAGCCCCTAAAGGAACAGGAACATTTTGGGAAATGGATGTTCACTGGGAAATCCCATCTGCATAAGCCCAGAAAAATATGGCTGGAAAGTATTTACCAGGAAAATTGTGTCCAAAAGCCAGCTGAAGCTTAACTATGGCTGTGACACAGCTACCCCATGGAGGCAGACATGGGGAAGGAAATGGCCTCTTTAATGCTTTCACCACCGCTACCCATGGAAAGAGACACAGGAAGCATCACTTCTGCATTTTGCTTTTTTTCAAGCCTAATTGTCACAGTGATGGATGCATCAGAAACATACATAAACCAATTTCAGCATTGAGAGCGTAGTGCTCTCCCACAGCCATGCAGCAGGCCAGTTGCTACGCTGGAAGCAGCACTCAGGTTGGTAGGACCATTAGACAGAGCTCTCTTACTATAAAAGCCTGCAAATAAATGTAGGCTAAAATAAACAGCAAGTCAGATGTTTTATCTGGGGATGTTACCTCATTAAAGGCTATATATGCCAACTCCAATTCAATTTGAAGTAACCTTATGAGGGAAGACATCTCCCCCCAACCGGAATTAGATCCACTTGATCATTTTAATTATACTGCATTGCTCTTTTCAAAAGAGTCCTGCGAGCCTTCATAGGCTGCTGTGCTCCCCTTTGAAATTAACAAATTAGGCTTGGTAATTAGAGAGTCAAAATGGTGTGTTATATTGTTTGGGGTGACAAGGGATTTAAGAGTGTTTCATTTTAAGCCATTTTCAAGGTTTGAAGGTAAAATACTATCACTAATCATGTATGTTCCCATTTTCCACCTACGCTGATTAATATCTACACAGTGCACTGAGATAAATTTCTTTGCATCTTAATTAAGAACATTTCAAGGCAGATTCCTCAAAGTTCTGTTCTTTTGAAATGAAGCTGTAAATATCTTTTAAATGCCATTTACCACCAAAAAAAAAAAAAAAAAAAACCACACCAAAAAATCCCCCAAAAAACTGCAAAGAAAAAGCTTCTAGGGTATAATAGTACATGCTAATTTATTCCAGAAATTATAAATTACTATTTTGTTCTCCTTAATGGACCTGTCATCAAATCTTAGGATGTCACTGAAGCCTGATACATCAATTCAAGGATACAGCTGAGTCACCCTTCCTTCAGAGAATGGGCCTGTGCACTTGCTCATCGTCAAACAAAAACTTTAATAATTTACGTTTCAGTTCGCATTGCTTAAGATTATGCTTCAAGCCCTGAATTGATGATTATTAACCTCATTGCCTTGGCAGAAGGCCTGCTGTGATGCATCACTTCAGGGACTGATGCCCATCCAGATTTACTGGACAACACCAACATCAGATCCGAGCAAAGTGTGCCAAAATTTGTGGAAGGTTGTCCTGAGAGGCCATGAGAGGCCATTTATAGCACTGCATCTTTCATCTCAGGCTCTCAAGCCTCTTTGCATGCTGAAAAACTCAGAGGTAGTTAATTACTTTTGCATGATATACAGAGATAAACATTTGGCAGCATTGGTCACTGCTTAGGGCACAAAAAAAGCAGACTTGAAGCAACCCTCACGCCTCCCCCACCATTGTTCTTCTGCAGCAAGTAATGTACAGGTTATGTTTTGATAATACAGAATTTTTCACTTGCACCGAATCTAGAACTGACGTTTTATTCCTGTTTTCAATGTTTGTTTTTCAGCAAAGCCACAGACTTTTTGACAGTGCTCAGAAGAGATGCAATACACCAGGATTTCTCACAAAATTTACAAAACATGAAGTATAAGGTATTTTAATTCTATTCAAAGTTATATACACTTTCTTCCCCAAAGTACTCTTCTAAGCTGGCACTATATAACAGTAGGTGAAAATGTCAGACAGAAGGAGGGAACTTCATTCCCATATATAGGATCAAAGAATATAAAACATAGGAGACAATAAAAAGAAAGCAAGCAAGAAAAAGGGGTATTAAAAGGGTATGATGAATGGCATATACATCCTTGTGATAATTCCTTTCCTGCTTTATTGCTCAGTAATGATCATACAATACTATACTTCATTGATCACTGCTTGAAATCTAAGCTTCATTTCCTTCACATACGTTAAACACCTTTGACTTGAATTCACTTCATGTAACTTTTCTGTACTTTCTTTTTAGTGTAAAGAGAAACCGAATATAAATACTGAATGAAGGGAAAAAAAATCATTCCACATTATTGTTCTCTATCATCTATAGAGCTAGGAGATGTCTTTGAGGTTCAAACGTGTCTGTGGCGAAGCAGGGCACCACATCAAGGCACTCTATATATTAAGTGTGTGCCTCGGGCTAGTGATTGAAAACCCACTTTGACCACGAGCTGCAAAGACTGAATGCAGATTTCCCCACAGCCAAATCATTCACTGTCTGGACAGGAAGGAGGGAGGCTCCCGTACGGTCAGTCCTACGAGCAGTTAGGCCTTGGGGCAGGCCGGCCCAGGGGTCAGTCCCATCAGCTGCTCTCCATCCTCTTCTCTCACAGGGCTCACCACCAGATGAAGTCCCCCACAAGTGGACCACGTACCTGTAGTATGTACAAGGCAAGTGTGTGCAGACATTACAGACCTCTACCTAATGCTTTCTGACTCCACATATGTTTCCAGATGCCAAATGAACAAATAAGGATGCTGGCAGCTCCTTTTACGCAGATAAACTCCAGCTGGAAGGACGTAATTTATGAGCAGTTCCTCACTGCATACACTTCCCTTTTAATCAACCACTAATGGTCACTGCGGAGCTCCCCTTGGACAGCCCCATCTCCTGCTCGCTGTGGAGCACAATGGCTCCAAACACAGGAAGGCATATAATGAATCAACACACCACTAACAGCTAATATTCTTTTGGCAGTTTAATCCTTTATTGTGATGAATTGTCTGCCGCAAAAAACATTGGGGGGAAAACTATATTAATTAAATAAAATAACCAAACGTGTTTTGCTTGTATTGCATTTTCAACATTCAGATTTACTCGACCAAACAAAGTGCAACTATCTATAGTCTTAGAATTAATATATATGAAAGAACAGATGGCACTTAAACCTGAAGTCCATAAAAATCCTGCTCACTAAGTTTCTATTCAGGACAAAGGCACACTGGATGAAGATTGTCAAAAGGCAAACTAAGGCTTTTATGACACAGCACGAAGACGACCCAGTTAAGCAAACAAAATCACAAATATTAAGGGGTTATGGTCCTGTGATTAAGGTATTTGACCAGGATGCAGAATATCTGGATACAATTCCACCTCTGCCTCTCACTTCCTCCATGACCTGGGGCAAATCAATTCATCTTTCTGTGCCATAGATACTCAGCAGGGATAGTAATAATACAACTTCCTACCTCCCAGGACTGTTGTGAAAAGAAATTTGCTGATGCCTGTGAGGTCAGCACACTCCCTCTTAGGTCATATAGACTGACTCTGTTTTGTTTATATCATCACAGCAGCAACCCGACACTACCTAATTCCAAGCAGCAAAGCACCTATTTCTGCACATTGTTTTATGAACTAAAAGCTATGAAATTCTGAAGACACCCAGATTCTCCATGTGTCAGTGTACACTAACAGTGTATTATGGACTTGCAACTTATGACCACCAGCCACCTAGTAAGAGTTGAAAGAGTCAGGAAGTTCTGAGCCTTTATCACATATCCATGTGTGAAAGATTCCAGCATCCTTCAATTTTGAACATTACTGTCCAATATAGAGGTGCATATGGCTGGAAAATCCTCTAAAATACTCCTTCTAGAAATAGCACCAATTGTGTGCAGTTTTACATTCAAAGCACTGGTTCAGTAACTGTGGGCACAGGCAAAATGCACTGCACTACTCTCAATTCCACAATACCTTGTGCCTTATATACGCGATTAAATGAATTTTAGAGATTTATTGTTTTAAAGGAAAAAAAGGCAAATACTGTATTCTGTGTAAAGTATGAGAGTAAAATAGCTAGACAAGAAAAATAAGTAGTCTGTCTAGTCAAAACAAGACTTGCTATTTTTACAAATATTTCTTTTATTGCATACTTCAAAGAAAAAAGTAAATTTTAATTTTGAGCAGACTGGACAGGTGAGTACCAAAGGAATTCTTGAATAAAAGAACAGAAAAAAAAAGTGGTGAGGGTGCCTTAAGGTCAGCTTTGCATTTCTTGTGTTTTCAAGCCAGTTTGGCCCGTTAATATAATTCAAAACCTCCAAGTTTGTTTAATTTTCATCTATCTGCCCAAGTGTTCACAGAGATCCAGAAAAGAGTCATGAGCCAACTTAGCATGCTACAGAAACTCCCCCAACCCAAGGTCTGAAGGGCCTATGTAACGGGGCAATTGCACCACCTTGTTGGCACCCAACCTTTGCCCTAACCCATGGCAGTTCTCAAACACCTACACAAATCACTAGAGAGGTGCAAATGTAGCTATATAACCCCCCCCACTTGCTCAACTCTTCTAGCAAAAAGAAGCTGTACTAAAGGGTGATAAACCACTTGCACTTCATAATGGTAACTTTCATCATCCAGTAACAAAAAGTAGTAACAGAGCACTACAGCTGTGCTGTATCACTAAACAGAGTTTCCTGGTAGTGGCAGAGGTCTCTAACAGTTGTGTTTTCATTTTAAATTAAATTTAAAATATTTAAATCAGTCACAAAAGCTCCACTCAGCACAAAATAAATTAGAATGTTTTAAGAATTTGGGACTAATTTTACTAAAACTTCTGGGTTCTTACTAGCTTACAGCCACAAGATTAGCCACTCGTCAGGAAACATTTCCAAGTATTTTCTTGTCCTTCCATGGCTGAAAACAAGAATAGGAGATGAGGAGAAATAAAAGGAATTTAAAGCTGCTGAAAACTAATGTCTACCACATGAGGCACAAAATAAGCATGCCATTGTATATTTGATGAAAAAATAACTGTTATGAAATATTCATTTGAAAAGTGATTAAGCTTTGCAATTGAAAAGCTAACCCTTCACAACACGAAATAATCATGCAGCTTGGGAATGAACACATCCTGTGTCCTCTGGTGCTCATTATAATATATGCAACATCCCTACCCCACTACTTTGGTTGCTTAGATATTTTCCTTTTTTTTTTTTTTTTTTTAATTTGAAATAAAAAGATCACTAGACTTGTTTCATACAAGCCTGCTTCAAACCCAGAGAACCAGATTTCCCATACATTTCCAGGCAAAGAACAGTAGGCAATACTTTCTCTGAATTACCTGTGGGGGGGGGAGAAGGCGGCTCTCCAGGCCCCAGCACAGGGGCCCCCAAGACCCAGTGCAGAATCCCACCTCCCACTTCTGCAGCAGGAAGAAGCTTCTTTCTTCAAAGCTATTAACAAATTTACTCACCAGCACAATGTATGATGTCTCTCCTAAGGGTTAAAATGAACAACCTTTCATACAGAATATGCAACCTATTCCCTAAACTATGAGGGATTAATCCACCGAGCAAAAGGAATGTTTTACAATCCCATTTATTTTAACTATATTTCTTCAGGGATATTTAACTTTACATATGAAAGCTATACTTTATACATGGTATACATGCAGGCGCATTATTTATTTACAAATCCCAGGCACAGAAATCATGAGTCCGAAATTTTCCTTACAATGAGTTTCATAATTAGCCCTGCCACAGTCAAGGCACATACAGAGATCAGGGATTATTCATTAGAGAAAGGAATTAGCAGGATTTTAGGCTTCAATGGCCTGTACAGACTATTAGCTTGCATTTGGCTATTAGGTGGGTAAGCAGAGTGGTCTCTAAAGCGTCAGCAACAGATAACAATAAATTCTTGAAATGAGACTTAACACCTGCTTTCCTAATCTTGAAGGGAAGGGGGGCAACAAGACGATTCGGTGGTGGCACAGCGCTCTTCCAGCCACACAGACTCCCCGTGTCAGGCCGGCAGCACCCCAGCAACTCCCAGCCATGGCAGCCAGAGGTCCCGGGATGAGTGAATAAGCCAGGCAGCTGAGACCATGGCAACACCAGGCCCCGGCATCCAAAAACGCCCTCCAGATCTGCATGACAGCATGCAGGCTCTGACTGCTTCCCTCCGATAGAGGAGGTTTTGAAAATGAAACAAAAGGATGGCACACAGGGCTGGCTTATTTGAGGACTATCAGCTGCTCTTCTTCCATCCCTCCCAAGGTTTGGATCAGAGATGAGAGGAACACGGGGATTGTTAACAGCTGATGGAGACACAAGCGCAGGCGTGTCCTGTCTATGCATTTTATTTATTCTGAATGCCACCAGCACCCTCCACGTCCTGATAACACAAACCACCAGCCTGGTAACACCAGCCTATCCTTTCCTTTTAACACGCTAATCTATTGCTTCAAAGCAGATAGGAAAAATGAAAAGAGTCTAAAGATGTTCTCTTCTTTTTTCTTCCTTTTATTAAATCTTATGCCCTCAAAGATGAAGGACAGAATAATGCCTTCACCAAAAATACAGTGCAAGACCCTCAGGACCACTTTGTTCAGCTACAGCTGGCACGTAAATACCAGAAAACCAATGAATTTTGATTTTAACTTTTCTCCTCACTCCTCTGCATTTCCAAGGCACACAGAAATAACCACATTAAATAGAGCTCCTAGGAACGGAAGTGCTGACAGATAAGCAGCATGAACCCAATCAGTGAAACGTCTCACAGCTTAGTACAACATTTCATCCTCACCTGGATCAGTAGAGTATTTCAACTGGAATAAAAACCACCATCAAAAGTGCGACCCTAATTCAACACTACTGCAATTTTCTATCAGCATAAGTTCAATGATTTCAAAGTAATTACACAGACGTAAAACAAGGATAACTGTGATAAATCAGCCCCAGTGCAAATTCAGAGGAACTCTTCCATGCACATGTACAAATAAAAATATTAAGACAAACCATTACAGGAAGACACACACAATTACATATAATTATAAATGCACATTCTACTAGGTCCCTGCATCCAATGATGAAATGGAGCTACATTTTGTTCCCAGATTGCTTAAACATCATTATTATACCATACACCTGTTTCAGGAAGAAAAAAGAAGTACAGATTTTTGCAATTTAGCGAAGATGAAGACTGAGTAAACAAAATAATACAGTAAATAAAGAAGCAGAAGTTCAACAGATCCAAGCTGTCCATGTTAATTTGTTAAAGCAGCAAGTTGATTTCCTACCTCACATGAAAGGATTCACAGGAAGCAGGAAAATGAAAGCTTTTCTGAATACTGATCAAATAACACAACACCTTATGTGATATAAAAGATGTAATTACACGCAAAAAAATAAAATTGTGAAAATTCTGGATGAGACAGAAAATTTCAAGGGGAGCATGTGAGATACAGGGAAATGTAAAGAACTGGTAGTTTTATTCCAGTTAGTAGGACAGTGAAATGCCTTCTTTTGTGTCCTTGCTTATAAAAACAAACTTGAGGTATTTTCTCACTAGCGCTTTTTTAGACCTATGACATCACTCATCTCAGAGCACTATTAATACAAATGAACATTGAGTTTTTTCTTCCTGTCTCCTGCATTTTTACTTCGCAACTGTGAGGAAAGTGGCTGTTGGTAAGAACTAGGGGTTTACCGCCAGATTTTGAGAGGAGCAGACACCTGCACTGTGCAAATCTCTCCACTGCTTGTCAGTGCAGTTCAGTCCATGACCCAAAACTCCTCTAATAATTTCAACCTTGGACCTTACTTGAGCAACGAGCAATAATTTTCTGACTTTTTTTTGACAGGGACAAAAGGATTCCAGGAGATAGCAAGAAGCTCACTTCCACTTGAGAACTGATCAGATTATTTGAACTCAGTTCTTTAAAAGGTAACATTTTCTCATTATAGAAAAATCTCTGAACATCCCTTTTCAGATCACAACCAAATCATTAGGGCCTGCCACAAAGCCTATTAAAGTCAATGGAAGTCATTCAAAGACTTCAAAGGGCTTTGGATCCAGACCTTATGTAAAACATCCAGATGCGGCCCAGCAGCACCGTGCACTGAAGGGAAGGCTGTGCCTGCCAGAGCCAGCAGTGCGGCTCCGCAGGGCCCGGCGCGGGCGAAGGGCTCAGTGCTGAGCACCTGACACGGCTGTGCCCCTGCTGCAGGGCTCTCTTTTGGGCCGGCCCAAGGGCCGAGTACCCGCGAGCAGCTGGAGTGCATTAGGCAGGCTCCTGGGGCACATTTTTCAGTTTCGTTTCATCCAAAAGGAATCCAGCTCGCTCCTTGCCTGCTGGGTAACGTGAATCAAATGGTAACAGGGCTCAACACAGACAGTTGCTTCCAAAGCCTTGGCCTGGTATGAACCAAAAAGCTCGTACAGTCCCACTCCAGCACCGGACAGCCTGAGCAGCAAGGGGCAAGGCCAAGTGTCTGTAAAACAAGGCCCTAAGAGGAACCAAACAGGTCTCCAGAAAAACTGGGGACTTCGGGGACTGCAGCACAGCAAGTGCCCTCAGGAACAGTTCAGTTTAGAGCCGGAACTACAGCTTTTGCTCAGTGCTGACTTCTCAACAGTCATCACCTGTACTCAGGACAGATCCAGAGCTTTTATACATAATTAGAATAAAATGGAATACTATTGTCCAAAAAATTCTAAATCTAGGACTAACGTTAAGTGAGATTACTTTCTGTGAGAAGTCTAGTTCAACTTTCAGAAATCTCCACAGTCTGGCAATCAAAGATCAATGGCATCACTATGCTATTTCAGGCTTGTACACAATTGTCTAGCTTTTTGGACAGTTGACTAATAAGTCCTGTAAGTTCTCAGCACTTCCTATTTAACTTTGAAGTGTCTTAGTGTAATTCAAATCACTGTCCATTGCTAACACTGACATTTAAAAGTAAGAAAATGAAATAAAATAAGACACACACCCCTGCCCCAACAGTTCAGCAAGAAAACAACATATGTCAGTGTTTTCTCTCCCCAAACTGGCTCCAAACCAGTTTTGCTTTTCCATAAAGCAGTATTTTGAAATTCCAGATGAGTTATTTTCAATGTGTAAACAGGCAAACACCTGAAAATTTTAACACACTTTATACAAATTTAATTTTAGACTGCATATATGGGAATCTAAAAAAAGTCTTCCCTGCTGTAAGGAATTATACATATTCCACTGATTAGCCCTTCCCCAAGCTGAAATCACATTTGGTAAAATTTACCAGAAGGAAATTTGTGATGAACTAGAGTGTTTACTGATGTTCAACACTGGTTTAAGTAAATTAACCCTAGAGTAATAACTATTAATTATTTTCATAAAATATATTATTATGTTCTGTACTCTGAGCAATCACATTCTAATTTGAGATACAGATCCTTTTCTGAGGTATAAAAGCAAACCTAACATAAAAAAGGACATATTAGTGTTGTCTTTTCATTTGATAAGTGAATGAAATTAAAATACAATTTCATTATGACAGTGCTACAGGAAACAAACACACCAAAAAACCACCAGAGCAAAACCGAACGAGACGCTTAACCTAGTTCTGAAAGGACATATCAAACCAAAAGTGACAGTGTTATATCACTATTATTAGCTTTAGAAACAAAGCTTTTAGGAGTAATTTCAGTTTTTAGTCCATTACCCTAAATGATGGCATATGTAAAAAGAGCACATACAGAAATGTAGTTTGAAAAAGATTAAGAGATTATTTTAGAAGCAAATCACTCCATAAATAAAGCATAAAGGGAACACAGCATCATTCAGGAACGGACATCTGTCACCCAAGCAGATACCACATCACACATTCGCAGCTTAATTCTGCAAAGTGGAAAAACAAGACTTAAAAAAACACATAGTCTTATATGCATTGCATTTATTTTTAAATTTCTAGTTACCATAAATATCCAGACATCATCAAGAAGTATAAACATTACACAGAGAGGAAATGGTGAGAAATAAAATGAATAAAAGAACAGAAGAAAAGAAAAAGTCACATGGAGTTGGAAAAATCCAGCCCTATCCTGAGTAGTTCCAGTGCCGCTTTTCTTGTAGTGGGGGAGGGAATGAAGAGGGAAGAGAAGTCACATTCAATGTCATTTTGACAGCGACCTCTTATTCAAAAACTATTATTTTTCCATCTTGAATAAGAGAGAACCAAGTGCTCTTCATAATCACATAAATGACCTACCACTCTCTAAGTGCTCTCTCTTAGATCAACAAAGAGCTATCGGAAGCAGAAAGTATTGCACACTGCTCCCCTGTCGTCTCAATCCAAGTCGCCCGCACAGCTCAACCTACCGCAAGAGAAACCCTGAAAGGCCAAAAGCTTTAGGAAATACACTTATCAGACTACCCTTCCTCCCCAAAGCAATCCTTTTAGAACTTTGCAGTGTTAAAGTTATAAAGACACAGCGAAAATTGAAAGTTCAGAGTAGGAGAAGAGAAGCATGATGGGGGTTAACTTTTATTTTTCTGGGGAAAGGAAATCAATAGCTTTAAAATGGTGTTTAACAAGGGTGGGAGGGAAACTTTTGGTTGTCCTTAGAGGTAGACCATTCCCTAATGCTGCATTTTGAGATGACTTGTGCAATTAACTAACTTAACATAAAGGTTCTCACTGCAAGACACTCCACACCAGTATGTCGATTGACTGACTCAGCCTTCTCCCCTCTCTGGGGGGACATGAGCCCATTCCCATAAGGTCAAAGGCAAGGATAAGGATCTTTATTCCAAAAGAAGAGCTATTTTAGAGGGATGGAGAGTGTTTGTGTTTATTGTGTTCTGTTTTGTTGGGTTTTTTTTCAAGGATGAGGGGAGAAATTCCATTCACTTACTTGTCTTCATTTTTTTCCCTATAACTAAAGCAGGAAAGTACCCAAGGGGAAAAAAAAAAAAAACAACAAAACACAAAACCCAAAAACTGTATCATGTAAAAAGGGGGAAAAACCCCAAAACACCTCTTTCAGAATACAGTATTGCCAAACACAAGACATCTCCCAGAAATGCTTTGCTGCTATTTTGAAATTCACCTGCAACTTACATTAGTTTAATTAAAAAAGAAGGATCTGGTGCACTGAGTTGATTTAGCAAGTCAGACCTCAGGTAACTCACAGGGTGGAAGTAAGGGGGACACAACCCAGATATCCTGCCCTTGTTAGTGCAACTGTCCCAAAACACTGCACAAACTCCTGTTTCACCTGTGAAGAACATGACGACTGTGTATGGCAGGGTACTTTTGCCCCTTGATGCCCCAAAGGCTTTGTTAGTCAGGAGTGATGAAAGCTTACCTTTACTAGTCAGGTCAGCCTGAAATCCTGACTGTGCAAGAACTTCCACTCATCCATCCAAACCATCTGAAAAGGTGCAAATCAAACTTTTTCCAGTAGATGGATTTGCTAGATATTCAAATGCTCTCAAAGATATTGGGTGAACCACTTCTGACAAATGGCACTCGTTGAAATGTTTGGTGTTCACGGGCTGCAATAAACTCTGTGTAACAACTAACAGCTGGGGAACAGGGACTATGGCAAGTACTGGGTTGACTCAGAACTACTTCAAAAACTAAATCCATATATTCACCTCTACCACTACCATAAAGCAAAGGGATTAAGTTTACACTATCAGTAGGAGGAACCAACAGGCCATAATGCTTTCTTCTGTTTCTACCAGGAGAGAGTATAATAAGTCACAAAGGAAAAGCAAACACAAGAAAACCCTAAGAGAATCCTTGGATCTGACCTTCTCTTCATATTCTCCCTCTGTCATCTTTTTTTTAGCTTCCTGCACAGCTAGCTGTATTGCTGACTGCAGAACACTCACTGAAGAATGCATAATTACATCTTTAACCCCTTGCTGTCACAATGTATATACTGTGCTTCGATCTGGGTTTTTTAATGTTCCACTCCCCCCATTGAATAGAATACGGAGAATTTGCACAGGCTAGCAACCCCCCTAAAAATATAAAAATACCACTGACATGGTACTACTACCAAACATTCCAATCCATACAAATTAGACTCTCACATTACTTCACCACTAGCTGCTCCCACGTATTCCTCTCCACTAGATTTTGTTTCAGACTGCTCAAGTACACAGTAAAGTCAGTGAAATGCAAGTACATCACCAACAAAGGAATTTTTCAGGCCCAGTAGCTTCTCTTCACATGCTTTCCACACGAACCTTGCACTGTGCAAATGCAGCAAACTCTTTTACTTCCATCGTACCAATCCCTACTCTGGAAGAGCCTAAGAACCTACTCTTATGTCACTGACAATAAGAACTTTCTGGGAATTTTGCTCTTCATCCAACATCTAAAGCAATAAGCAACTCTTCAAATTAACAAGTAATGTTGAATTTTTATGGAATTGGTATGCAATCTCAGGCTATAGTGCTCATGCTTTCCAAAATTCAAGAACTAACATACACTGACACAATGCTTTCTCATATAAGCAATAAGTATTTTTGTAGGCCCTAGCTGCTACTGGTAGCAAGGACAAGAATTTTTTCCAAAAATAATTTAAGAAGTACCAGCTGTGGTGTTTCAATGGACAGGAGACCTTAACTAGTAGGCATATGTGACCATAGTGGCAGTTAGATTAAAATAATAGAAAAACAGAGATCCTGGCCTAAAAAGACCTAGAGAAAAAACATTCCATGGGCAGTAAGCTAACAAGAAGTTGGGCTTTCTTTTTATCTCCAGTTTGTCTCTGTTTCCAGAGGAATGGTTGAAGGCTTAGAGCTCTGAATAAAGATACTACTTACGTATGTAACACTGGCTTCTAAATGAATTTTTCTTCATTTATGTATGGTTTGCAAATACATTGTTTTCAGCAAGGCTTCCACCTGTGCTGAAGGATGCTGTTACAGCTCAGCAGAAGGCTACAATTGTTAGCAAGGAGAGCTGTACCTTCTGGTTGCTACAGGTACAGCATACACTGCTGTATACAACCGGTTTGCAGACCCTGTCCAAGGGGCTCAAAACAGACATTAATATGGAGGAACAGGATGACAACTGGGTATTACAAACGTGAAGAATCAATCAGCCTAATCCAAAGATCACTGAAATCAGTGAAAAGAGTCACTTCAGAAAAGTATGAACTGAGTCCTCAAAGAATAAGGAGATGGGGAAAAGCAGGGCAAAATTTACATTCATTTGGGAGTACTGCAGTTGTTCACTGTCTGACTTGGAAACAACCACCTGTATGGAAGAGATGATACTGGTGTTTGAGTTTGGATTTTGCGTCCATGTGGTATCTTTTTTTTTTAATAGGCTCTCTAGTCTTTTCTTCTCATTCCAAATCAAAGACTGGTATCAGCTACAAACAGCCAATTACTCTTTGACTCCCATGGCAAAAACAGTAATAAAACATACAGAGCTTTCTAATCTTCTGTATGTTCTTTTGTATCGTGCATTATTATAGTTAAAGATGAACTGGTTTTAGCTAAATTATTTTATGTAAATTGTCATGGTTTGATAAAGTCAACAGAGATATCACAACTTACACCAACGAAAGGCCTAGACAAAAGATTTAAAAAAGAACTCAGAAAGTGAAAATACCAGGAACTCTGGAAAAACCTGTGTAAGGAATAACTTGAAGTTGTTCTGAATTCTGCAAATACAGTGCTAAGAAGAACACTGAGTACCTAAATAATTAAAGTTTATCCTCTTTATTGAAACAGTCCATGTTTGAGAATTTGTGTGAGTTTTAATGTTTAATTAAGGGATTTAAACCTCGTTTTAAGTGAAAACTCAGTGTAACCTTAAGTATGAACCCACGAGGTCACCTCCATAATATATTCATGTTGGGAGATCCAGGACCCGGCTTTTACATAAGTCAGTTACTACAAACACACAGTTCAAATATCAGTCACAAGCACGTGAAAAATCAATTTACAAGGAGATGAAAAAATAAATGTTCTAGGAGATAGGATATGCTAATGAAAATTAGTGTAGTGTGTTTGCTTTTTGTCCACATGCAGGTTTTGGTTTCACATCCAGCGACTGCTGAGACATGTTTATTTAGTGATTAAAAAAGAAGAAAGATTAAGCAGCAACTTAAAAAAGCTCTGTGTAGATAAAGATACGCCTATTTTATAAGCAATTAGTAATTTCTTATTCATGGAATGTAAACTGTTTTGTCTAATTTTACCAGAATTTGCAGATTTAAGGGGACTGTAACTCAAAGGATGAAATTCATACCCATAAAGCTGAAGATGAGAGTAAGCCTCTAGTCCAGCCTATTTAATATATGCAGTTGCACAGTACTGTACCCACAGTTGCAGTAGATTTACCCATCACTGCCTTTTTAAAAATATTTAAACAGAATTCAAAAAACACACAAAAGAAAAAACTTTTAAAAATGTATGTTATTGCCACATTCATCAACACTACAACATGCCAACTCCAGGCTGGGCTGCAACACAGCCCACAGCTGCTGCTGGCCAGGACTAGAGATGGGCCTTGTGCAGATCTCAGGTGGTCAGGGAGTTGGGATGACTATCCATCTTCCATCTACCCCAGGGCCCCGAGGTAGCAAATAAATGCCACTTGAGTTTTAGAAGCAGTGCTGTTTACCAAAGGTGTCTATGGGAGCCACATAGGTGCTGCAGATGGATTGGGGGGGGGGAGGAGCAGGAGCGCCGCACACACAACGTTCCCGCTTCAATACCCAAGCACAGTCTGCAGTACAACTGGATATGTGAAATAAATCTCACCATTTCAGTCCACTGTCCAGAACCTGAAAGGCCATCCCACAAGCAGTACCACTTATATCACCACTGCCATATGGCATCAATGAAAAAAGGACAAAGAGTGAGGAATATTTGCCTTTTCCTGAGATATCCTTGGAAGTTTTTAGGACAGCAGGGTCTGTGACAGATACAGATGGACAAAGCGAGGTGCCAGTAAGCACCCCATAACAACAAATTCACAGTTTAAAAAAAGGGAGAAAAGGCGTTGGGAGAAAATATGAGTTCCAGGTTTGCTTGTTAGCCTCCAAGTTTTCAACAGAGAGACCATTTGTGTCGGCAGGGATGACTGAATCCCTGTATCCACAGCATTTGACTGCACTTGGATATATGCCTCCTACTAGAGACTAAAATGAAAGCTATATTTTAGAGCACTGGAAAAGTGAAACAAAGCCTGCAGCTTGTGTTTATAGCAATACTTCTACTTGTCTAGATGTATTTCACCAGCTCCCTATTAACAAGGAAGGTGGCAGACGTAAGTGCTGTGTCCCTGGGACTGTTCTGGATTTTTTTGTTCTTCAGTCCTTCAGCCATGAGGTACATCTCTTTTGAAGGCTGCCAACAAAAATGCTACATGTAAAGAGTGTGGGGTGAAAACACTAAGGGCAGAAGAGAAGATGGGCACGCAAATTAAAAGACAAATCCAAAATATTTCCTCAACTCAAACCCTCCACAGCCCTGTAAAGGCTCACGTGTGCTGACTTCAGCATCTGCTTCAATTAAATGACAAGAATAGACCAATCTGCTTTGTTTTTTAGAGTGCTTCAAAAAAAGCAGAATTGTTGAAAAAAATACTTTAAAAATAATAATAAAAAAGAAAGCCTTTTTCTGCTTTTGAACACATTAAGTGGGAGCAACCAGATCTGCTAGAGATTTGGCTCCAAGTTTTTGAAGACAAGATCAAGGAGAGAAAGGGTTAAGTCCTGAAAAATAAAAGAGCAGCAGAGCAAATCTGACTACATGTTTGAAAGGGCCTATAAAATGTTACAAGCAAAACAGGAAAGCTTGTGTTAATAATGCATAAACCAAAGGAGGGGGGGAAAAGCTACCCATTTAATGGAATAATGCTTTTATCCCCGCAGTTAAAACGAAATAAACCATGACTATTAATCTGGTACGGCCATGTAAAAGCGCAGTTTTTAAACATTTTCCAAGAGGGGACAGCTCAGTGAGCGCTCCGGCGAGCGGGGCCTTCGCAGGGCCTTGCTCGGCGCTGAACACCAGGCTGGGCTCGGCGGAGGCCATTACCCGCCCGTCGCCATGGCGACGCTAACAGAGCGCCCGGCTTCAAAGACAAAGCTGTAATTTCAGACGCGCAGCAGCCAGAGGGAGCGGGGAGAGCTCCCTGCCACCTCACCAGCCATTACAGAAATGCCCAGGACAGTGCCGAGGCGGCCTGAACGCCGCCCGCCCGGCCCGGCCAAAGGAGAGGCAACCTGAGCTTGCTACACCGACACGCTTGCGGGTTTATAGTGTCATTCCAGCCACCACAACAAAAGTCGTTTTCACTCTTTCAGCCTACGTGAGAAGAGTGGGGATACTTGTGAGATCATCAGTTCTGAGGAGAAAACCCTCAACGGGAAGGAGGAAGCTCACTTTTAAGTTTTGCCACTGCGCGGATACCGGCAATAACGAGTAATGGTAGTGCAGAAATAACAGACATTAACTCAGCTTACACTGTTGTCTCATCAATGTGCTCTTATTAAACGCGACAAAAATACCCACTTGGAAATCAATCTGTAGGGCTGGCCTTGCAGTCTAGCAATAGTTTGGTGTGCTGCCACGGATGCAAGCTGGGATGCACTTTTAAAAATCTGTACCAAGTCTCCAGGAGGGAATGCAGTTTTTCAAGGTGCCATGGCCCCCCACCGCATCACAGCCATGTGCCCAAAACAAGATAAAAGTAATGTACTCCCTTTCGGTTTACTGAAGTTGGGTTAGCTTGCCAACCCCTTGGAGAGGAGACAGAAGAGATGGAGAAAAGCCAGATCTCTGAACAACCCAAAACTTCAAAGTTTTGGGTGTTTTTTTTTTTTTTTTTTTTTATATTAACACTTACAGAGAGATGTATATAATAATCAAAATGGTATTACAAGCATAACTGGTTATTACCTAGTCTGAAGGAAACCTAACTTTGTTCTGCAGAAACAGGGACACTTTGCTTCCCTCTCTCCCAGTCACAAAAAGTACTTTGAGGTTTTGTATCCTTAACAGAAAGGCACCTTCCCACCCGAGAGAATCCAGAAGCGTCCAGAGACACCTCTAACACTAAAGCCCAAATACAGCAGCACAGAGCACCCTGGTTAGCCAGCAAACACAGCACCGGTGCACACGCTTCAGTCTCGGATAACATGTCAGCCCCTGAGCAGCAGCACACGCCACCACACCCTGTCCCTGAACCACATTCTCCCAGTCCAAGGCACAGCGTGGGCCAGCACTTGCTGTTAGGTTTTGTCACTCACCCTGGTAAGACTGGGAGGTATATATTGCTCATAAGCTTGAGCTGGATCCTGTGTGTGACCCTGAACCAAGAACCCTAGACTGAACTTGGAAGAGCATAAGCTGCCTGATCTGCACTTGTTTGATCATGAATTTGAGTTCTGAGGGATACAAAATTCAGCTTTTGACAAAACTGAGTTCATATTATTCCAAATAAGCACACAGGAATTATGAGTCTGTGAGAAATTCAACTATACATAGACAGGTATACAGAATGTTTAAGACTGTGGGGGAAAGTAATCATTTTAAAAGAAAGAATAAAGGAGAAGGTAGGGTTTTTTGTTTGCATCTTAAATAAACATTTTTCTAAAAAGCTCTTTGCATAGCTGATCACATATTCTGTTTCCAAGTTTCAGCTTTAATGGATGTGGGTGGTGGGGAAAAAAATGTGTCAGACTGTAAGTCCTTTAATTACTTTTAAACTCTGGAGTCCCACTGCATGCTGTAAGTGAAGACAGTCCTTAGTCCATGTGGCTAGCTGACTACAGCCCTCTGACTGCATCTCCATGGAAATGGAGGTCAAGTGATCAAAATTCTTACACAGGAGGGAAAGTTTGTTTTTCTGGTAAAAATAAGGTAAAGAATTTACAGATTGACTTCAGTCTGACCTGTACTACTGCGAATACAGGCATTAAAAAGCAAGCACTAGAAATCACTGGTTCTAGCAAAAATGTTTGTAAGTATATGAAAATACATGCATGGGTGCATTTCTCAGCATTTCATAGGATCTGATATGTAACCTCTGGTTCTTTGCAGAGGAGAAATACAACTCTGTAGGTAGCACAAATGGCCCCTCTCACAATGAGCTGTGGTCTCAGCTGTGGAATAACCCTCTGGCCAGAAGCAGCCAAAGGCTTCCAGAACCAAAAAAATCCTTGTATTTCATCATACCTCAGAATAGGAACAAAAATGCTGTTACTGTGATTTCCAGTGGGGCAAAATGTCTAACAAGACATGCAGGAAGAATCAGCAGTAATGTAAAAACACCACTGGTGTGTATGTGCAGTCTTCTTTAAAGATACAAGCAAAACAAAGGAAAGGAATGAAGACTGAGAGAAAATGGACTATGAGAGAATCCAAATAAAGCCGTAACTATGAATGTTACTTATTTAAAAAAAAAAAATCCCCCCCCCCAAACAGCAACAATAAACCCCACAGATTTAAAAATTTTACAGCCTTGTTTCAATAAATTCTCAAGAACTGTTCTGAAAATTGGACCAAACTTTACTTTTTTCTCACTTTCATGGGCATGCTAATGATATAGCAAACAAGATGGAAAAAAAATAGGTTTCTATGAAGCTTTCATTAAGCCATATTATTAAAATCTTGACATGAAATAAAATAAAGTTAAAATAAAGGAAAGAGATAATCTGGAGTTTTTCTTCCATCTCTGCTCTCCAGTGGAGTATCACATGAAAAACTGCTAAGGCTTTCAGTTTCAAGTCTAAACCCAAAAGATAACAGTTTGCATTAAGTTTCATCCCATGCCATAATGAATTAGTTCACTAGGGTCAATGTCTGTACTTAATCCATACACCATTTTATCTACCTATTAAATCTTATTTTGATTGTAACAAGTGAGTCTGAAAATCTCAGATCACTTCCAGTTCCTTTATTTCCATACTTTTCAAAAGCAGAACTGGCTACTGTATAGTTTGCAGTTTAAGAAACAAAAAGAGTAATACTTTCCATCTCTTTCATTACCTTTTCTGCAAAATGCATTGGGAAATTTCACCAGCTATGCTATATACTTGATACTATAAATGTACATGTGAATCTACACCTTATTCTGTGGCATGAAACAAGCTTTGTCCCCTACACTAAGTCCACTACTGTGTATTCAGCAAACCGTATTAAAGCCTACTGATGCATAATGCATTACTACATGCAAACATAAATACAAACACTCATGTATGCTTATCTTTATATTACTTCCCAAAATGATAACTTCAGTTGGAAGGTGAAAGATAAACTATTAAGTGAATCTCTGTCTGAAAGGGAACAAACCAAAACAAAAACACCAAACCCAACACCACACATTGATATAAATTCATGCAATTTAACTATAATGTAAAACAAATGATCCAGGATGGCATATTTCCCTATACTAATGCAATTATTCAAATGTGCCTCTAAATTCAGGGCCTAATTCTAATTTACCACAGTAAGTCTCACAACAAGGTTAAGATGATTAAAAGGGTCATCTGCAATTGTCTGCATGGAAGGAAGGAGATCAAAAGCCTAAAGACTAGGAACTGAAAGTAGCCTTTTCCTGGCATTATCAGCTTTTCTATCTTAATTTCAACACTCTATGATGCTTCATCCTCCACAATTACATTGCTGATTCAAACAAGACCATCTTACAAAGTCCTGGGGGAGCAGAACTGTGTTTGGAATTGAGTGGGAAATGGCACAGAATAATCTGCATGGCGTTAAAGAAAACTGATGCAGTGGGTTAAAATGTAAGTGCCTTCCGAAGACAAATGATCTGTTTGCGTGTGTGTATATTTTTTTAAAGGTAAATTGATAATGAAAACTTATCTACATAAAGACACTTCAGAAGCACTTCTCACATACAGCACAATGTAACACAGATTCTATAAAAAGTCACCATGTATCACTGTCTTCAAGAGAAGACTTCATAGTGAACTTGAGATGTATGGCTCCAGCAAAGGAAGAAAGGTTTCAGAGGCTTAAGTAGTATGAGACATTAGGTTTAAGGAATACACATTTAAGAGACATTTAAAAACCTGTTTCAAACCTCAAAAAAAAAAAACCCCCAACAAATAAATAACAACAAAAGAACACCACTAAAACATGTGAATAGCCTCACAGTACAGGACTGACTTTATCAGGATGTCAGCACAGTACTATGAAACAAACAGTATGTTACAAACACTTCCCATTTGTACTGTGATGGCACCTAGAATCCCCAGCAATTATGGACACACCATAAACAATCAGACAAAGCACTGTGAAACCTGGCCTAATCTTAACACTATTGACCGTGACTGCACAAACATCTGCTCACGCAGAAACAGCAGCTGACCAGGACCACTCAGGAGTCAGCCTCACATCAAAGACTGGTCACTTTTTTTTTTTAACATGAAAGCTGCAACAATAGCACCAGAAACCAACATGTTCCCAGCAAACAGGAATGGAAGGAGGAAGAAAAAGAAAAGGCATCTACTGCTAGGCTTCAGATGTTGCTGGTCAGAGTGAGTTACTGTGTTTAGCCAAGGTTATGAAGCTGAGGTCATACTTCACAACGGTTGGTGAGCACAAGTAAAGGAGTTATTTGGAAAAAAAAAATCCCATCTTACAGGAAGACTTGTGGTAAAAATAAAGAAAAAACATTTACAGTGTCTCAGGTACTTCCTGAAATGGTATTCAAGTGAGTAATACTCCTTTGTCTTACTTTCTGCGTCGTAATCCCAGTGTTCACACAGGCATGAACAAAGACATGCACCAGTGAATACATTAAGCTTTGGAATTTACAGTATGCTATCAACTCAAAATTTACAAATAACCAAGCAGATAAGACATGCATGCTTTTCTACACTATACATGTATGTATACACATTATGTAAAATAGTCAAACAATAAAAATTGATCCCCAGATAAAAAAAAATCCCTACTACTGAGAGATAGATTCCCAAATGCAGAACCTAAAGGCACTGACTTGGAAATTTAGGCAGATAAAAAGGACAGCTAGTGCAGTTACTGCCCCTGCAGCAGGTACATCTGAGCCATGCATGCACAGGCATCCGTGCTACTACAGTTTACAGCCTTGCATATTCAGGTAACCTTGAGAGCTTTTGGCTTTCCTCCCACTTCAAGCTGCAGGACTTGGTGGTTCAGGGGCTACCCCAAGTGCAGTTCAGTCACCCTGGCTAAGGTGGCAGTAGCCTCTGTGGAAGGGATCAACCTGAGGCAGGGGGTGCGAGGGAAATAAAAAATAAAATGCTTCAACCACCCAAATTCGATCTAGTTTCTTTAATTTCTGAATCAACACCAATACTGTTCTAGTATTTGGACGTATACAATGCAACTCTTCATGGCTTCAAAAAACATTGCAGGGAAAAAGCTAATATTACTTTACTATTCCACACAGGACAACATTGGCCTATTTAAATACAAGTTTTTGCAGCCTTAACCACTACTGGGATCTATAATCCCTCAGCAAGTTTCCCACATAAGTTTCATGTAGAGGTCAGGCTACGTGTTTCTTTTCGCATTTGTAAATTTTCTTGGATTATAAATTAGCAATTTTGTTATTACAGGGATGTTGTAAATATTGTAAGTGCAAAGTATTTTGAAGCTGGAAAAGGTGATGAATAGTCAAGTATCTTTTTCACAATACTTAGAGAAATTACTTTCTATACTTCAATAACAACCTAAAACTGTTCTTTTAAATAAATATGATCAATATACCAAGCAAAACCGAGTAATTATGTAAAGCACAAAACACAAATTAATGACAACAGGACCTTCTCTTAACATGAGAAATATTAATAGTAAGAATGCTTAATTTAAGCATCTATAATTTTGGTTTCAATGTTTCAGCTTAATACTAAATGGACAACATATGCCCAGGGCTGCTCTGCGTTACTTTAATTTTCTTTTTCTCCCAGAATGGGACTTAAACTTAACATACAAGTTGAGTCTAGGATAATGAATCAGTTTGATCACCTACATGAAGTCCTGGTTTAACTGAAGTCACATGTAAAACGTGGGTTAGGATTTTCAATGACACAAAGTTCAGTCCCCTGAGAACATCACCAATGTCAGTGGCGCTGCAGGGGCTCACAATGGTTTTGACCCACTGTTCTGACTGACACCAGCACACAAACAGGAGGCCACATACAGAATTTCTACGTGCACCTGCGGCAACTACAGAGCATGTTTTGCACCTCAGAAACACACAGAAATACATATACTGGATATCTCTATACATACGTGTTGTATGAAACTGGTCCTAGCTACAGGTTTATTACAAGGAATGTTAAGAAGAAAGAAAAAAAACAACCTAGCAACTGCACTTGAACCAGAATTAAAATAACTTGGAAAAAATAGCAACTCCTTCCAACTCTGCACGTAATGGCTAAGAAAAATCTTTGAGATAGCTTAGTCACTTCTTTGCAACTTGAAGCTTTTTTCCTTTTATTCCAGGCTTAAACAAAGTTCAGTGGGGCATCAAACTGCCTCAGTTTTAAATTACAGTCTGTACTTTAAAATAGAATGCATGCACCACATGTTCCTGAAGCTAGAGGGTGGGAGTGTTATTCACTGAAAATTGAAGGCTTGTTGAGTCAATAATCTTCTTTCACAGAGTAACAATTTTCAGCTAAAATTTCTTGACCCAAACAAAGGAAAACAAGATCATTCAGTTATTTTACAACGTTGCAGAAAAGAAAAAGGAATGTGGGGAAAGAGGCACACCAGTTTTATCCTACTTCATGTAAAAACAGTGGAGAGTTTAATTCATAAGTATTGCATACTCGCATTTCTTTCATGTTCATGGTTTAACATACTTTTCAGGCAGACACGTGAACAACTACAGGACAGATTTGCTATCATGTACTACACACATCTATCAAGTGGCAACAGCATTTACCTCCCAAGAATTACAACGGATACATGTACAGGATTTTGTCCTCTTCTTTCTCAAATCACAAGCAATAGTCTGTATTTTTAAAATAGTATTTAAATTTAGATCAAACTTTCTAGTTTGCTTACCTGTGAAGAATTCAACAAAGATTATAAAAAACAAGAGGGTCGCTGCACTACATTCTCCTTTAATACTGCTTTGTCCTTACAAGAAGGGCTACAGTGGTAATTAATATTTACATTATGGTAGTGCCCACAACCCTGATCCTGATTAGGGCTTACTGGACTAAGCTGTGTATAAATGTCACCAGAGTCCCTCATCCCAGTAGTTTAATCTCTGAGAAAAGAAGTGTTACCTCCTGCTCTCAATCACAGTTGCTCAACTAATGCTGGGAAGCGTTTTCCTGGTCTATTAAGACTTCTGCCATTAAAGGCATTTCTTCAGGATGTGCTGATGCTTGAGATGTCTTTCCAAGCTACTTCATATTCTAAAGTGGAACAGAAAATGTGGATTCCCAAGCCATCTCATGCATTTTTCTCATAGCCTACACCTATCAAGATCCATCTGAAATGATGCTGTTCCATGAGCCAAGTGTATCTAGTCTTAGATTTAGTTCACTATTAGTTCTCAACAGAGGTTGTCTGAAATATAATTTAGTACCTTCCTTCTACAACCAAAAAGGTGTGTCAACCAGAGGAAAAACTGTCCAGCACTCTAAACATCTTTCAGAGGCTCATTAAAACAAGGTAAAATAGAACTGTGAAGCAGTTAATAAAATCAGGAAGGGATTGCTGATGTGCTGTTTTCCACAGTACCAAGCATAATGAAACAAGACAACTGACATCTTAAAAAAGTTTATCTGTCCAAGCCACAGTACATATTATTTGAGCTCTGAAGCTCATACAACTATAGATGTGTAGAATCACAACCAAGCTTCTCAGGTCACAGCACTGCACAAGACACAAGCAGTATTCTACCTCTACTGATGCTTCCTATTTTGTTTTGCATAGGAATTGCTCTGCCTCAATGAAAAGATGCAGCGAATAACTGATGTCACAGAATGAATCCATAAACTCTAAATTCTGCATGCCCTAGCAGAGTAGTGTTTCCTTTAATTCCAGATACAATCTTCCCCTTTCAACACTGCACGACCTCCAGAAAGCACACGATAAACCTAAGTTATAAGACTAAAGCCACAGTTTCCCTACAGCTTACAGGGATGCAGGTGAAGACCACTACAAACCCACCTTATCTGCAGCCTCCATCCATGCATGTTCATGTCTCCACACTTGCACTCATGGGCTTGCATTAAACAGCTTAGGGATGTGAACTGGCAGAAAACTCACCTTACAAAAAGAAGTAAAGTGTCTTCTGTCTCTCTGGGGCTCTGTGACTGCTGCAGGGCCTGACTGTGAACACTGGAATCTGCTGTGCCACCACATCTCAGCTGACAGGATGACAGCATCCTAAACCCTTTGAGCAAGATCATACAGTCCTTAAGGATGTGGCTAAAATCAAAGGTAACGTGGTCCCACTGTCTGTCCCCTTTCCCATCACAGCTACTGATTCCCATCTCCTCTTCTGAGGTGCCACTGATGCCCACACAGTTGCTCAGTGAGTCAGTCAAAAACTAACCCAGAAACAAAGAGATTATTTCTCATCCGGTTCAGCTCCTCAAGTCAAATCCACTGGTCAGTCCCAGGAGCAACAGTGGAGAAGATGGGATGGCACAGCCAACGTGCCTCGGGGCAAACAGCAGGACTGCAGCTGCCCTGACTTCCAACAGCTCAAGATGTCACAGAACTTTACCTGTACGTTGCAACAAAAAAGCATTAGCAGAAAACTGTCTTTCAAAAGCTTGGCAACCTTGACTAGGCCATTCCACCTCATACCTCAAACACACCTGACACTGGGCAAAGAAGGGCCTTATTAAAACAAAACAAAGTAGTAGCAAAAACACCAGCACCTAACTGAAATGAGTTTAATACTCATGTGAATTTTAAAAAACTAAATTAATTCTTGTTTTCTGCTCCTCATTCTATCAATACAATCCAACGTGAACATTTACAAATGTACTCATTAAAGACAAAATAAAGGATTATTCTTCAGACATACACACACAAACAGAGTCTACTGCTGACACAAGCTCCTTTACTGCAACAACAAATCTGCAGATATATCCTCTGGAAGCTTTTTCTGGTAAGTCTGCTCCAGCTTTCTCACAATAGCAAAAATGTGTGTTTTGCTATTATCCCTTAAGTCTTGATAAATATGTTCTGTAGTAGCTATTCTCCAGACAATTTCATTCAGGCTTCTCCCCCTTTATTCCTCCACTCTAATAGGGAACAGTTTCTGTTTATGACTTCCTTTCCCTCACAGAGTACCTAACTCCCATGTTTTCTCAAAGGCTTGAGATTTCCTTCTAATTGTGACCCCAACAAAAGTGCTTGGAGCACTATTCTGTGCAACTTTTCATTTGGGCTCTCAGTGACTCCACATGGTCAGAGACCCACAGGTCAAACCCTCCAGATATCAGAGCAGTTAGGAGAAGGAAAGCAAGCATTGTATAGAATCTGACAGGCCATTAGAAGTAGCTAATAAAGCCATATTTTGTTTGTAGCCATTTGTTACCAACCCACATTACAAATTTGTCTGCTTTGAACTTTATGGGAACATTCATGCCAGGACTTTTATATACAATGTGTGAAGGAAACGGAACAACTATTGAGCTGTTTAGCTGTGCTTACTGTGACACAAACCTGCTGAAAAAACTCCCCCAAAGGGTGACACAAGCCAGCATTCAGTGCTGCAGAAAGTGGCCAGCTCCTCTTCGAAACCATCAAAGGGAAATTCTTTTTTCAAAGCCACATCAGAGAAAACCACTCTCCATTTAGTATTACATCTCTTTTGTTGTTTTTCGACACTTGTATAAGCTTGCTATATAGCTGCTGTGATTTTACACAATGCCCTTAAGAAATAAAAAGATAACAGGCAAATTGTATAAATACCAGAATAGCATGAAACAAAACATAACTAGATTTTATTAAAAGCCTAACACCACTGCTGTCACTTCAAGCTTCACTGTACAAAGACAACTTACTGACTTCTACCCTGAAGAACCACATTACCTTGAAAACACGCTTAAGAAGCCATATTTAATACACCAAAATGAAGCTAACTAGGAGTACTAAACAAGGGATAGTGATCAAGGATTTTCGTAAGCAGTCCAAAACAGAATACAGAAATCTCCCGCTTCAGGGAAAAACCACCATGTTCAAGCCATCACTCCAAACAGACTTCTATTAAAGCTTTTACCATGTGCACCATATTTTGAATGTATGATTCCTCATCAAAAAAACCCCTTGTTGCTATATACAAAGAATTGCAGTTGTCTTTAAATTTGAAAAAGAAAACAAACAAAAACCCCACACCAACACCAAAACAAAATACAGAATTATAATATCCTCCACTCCCCTCCATATGAAAACAGCAGTGTTTTTGAGAATATGAAGTGCTCTCAGGTTATGCATCAAAGCTTTTCAGTAATGAAGTGTCTCAGCAACCAACTCAGAGTTTAAGCTATGTGGCCAAAATGGTTAACATTCACTACTTTTAATACAACCAGCTTACTCATACCTAGAATAATTATGAGCTACTAAATATACCAGACACTCAGGGACACAGATAATACCCAATACTCTGCTTAGATAAGATGATGCTGGAGATAGGACAGAACACAGATTAAAACTAGGACAATTGTTTAAGAAAAACCACAGGCAACTTAGAAGAACATTAGTTGATAAATAACTTTACTTCTCTCTACCCTAATAAACACTTTTCATGAAAAACTGGGACATAAAAAGTCCCTTTTAATATCTCTGCTTTTCAAACTAGGCAGTTGTTGCCAATACAGTTCCGTGTTCACAGTAGCTACTATTTTTAGGGTAACTGCCAGCACCCATTTTTGATACCTGTTCAGAGAAATTACTCTGTTTAAAAAAAGGTTCCTGAAAAACTGTCAAATTAATACTAGGTTCAAAGCAAATGGATATCTTTTCTCATACCATAGCTTCTCCTGAGATATGCCTGTCTCCAATGTAATGTAAAGAATTTGTGGCACATATACTCTCCTAGGTGCCAAAGATGTAACTTCAAAATGCTATGAAGACATTTATTGCCCTATTTTTAGGGATTTAAAACTGTGCCATGTGCCAGAGGTAAGATATACAACAGACTACCAGATTTCACAAATACATTTGGTGTCTTGATATGGTAAACTCGTCAGAGAGATCCCTCTGCCAACTGCAAATGAATACATACCCAGTGAGCTGCAGGAAATATCCTACATGTTTATGATACATTATTCCAAGCCAGAGGTCACACAGTTTATAAAGTTTTCATCATTTATGTTGAACATATTCTAGTTGGTTTAAATTCATGCCGGTTTATACAACAAACAAGAAAATCCCCAAACCACAAGGGGCATACAATAGACAAGGCTAAATACTTTGTCCATTTTAAGACCTTCAAAAATGCAAGTGGCTGCAATGCCTCCACAAAGTATATTCATTTGTGCTGTTTCCCCAACGGCACAATGCACAGAGCTCAGAAATACTAAGAAATATTAGTCCAAAATAATCTCCTAGCCAAAGGGTCAACCTAGCCCAAGTATCGCTGTCATTCCTGCTTCTACACTTCAGTAGTAATAGATAGTAGCAGAATTAACATGTCAAACTCATTACTGATGATCAGGGTTTGGAACACACAACTCCTGGTGACAGCATTGTAAACCAGAAGCCACTGAAAACATTTGAAATAGGGCACAGAAAAAAGCCTCCACCTCACCAGAATGCTTTGTGCAAATATGGAATTCCTAAAGTTAAAAAAATCAATCAATTTCCTCTATGCAAATACACATATGCAGAAGCATAAAACATGCATGTGCATAAATAGTGCTGTTTTGAACCAGAGCAAGCCTAAGAAAAGTCCACTCATATACAAGATGTCTGTTCTCCTAATTTTAAAAACAGCTTTTCATCAATCTTGTTCAATATTCCTTCTTTCCATGTTTCTCAACTGCTCATCCTAGGTGCAATGAAGTGGTACGTAAAGTGCTTTCATTTTAAAATATTGAAACAAACATTATTTTCTTACTGGTAAGCTTGATGGTCTTTCTTGCTGGATTAGATTCAAGTCTTCATGGTTAGGCTTCCCTGGGGCCATAGGGGGTTGAGATCTGGTTCCATAGCCTTCCTGAGACATGTCCTGCAACAATAGTTGTAAAAGAATTATTAACCTGACTCAGTAATTGTAATAAAATCTGCATCACAGAAGGGTGAAAATACAACAGCTGAGTGCTGATGGGTTTTTTTGATTATAAATTTTCACTAGTTAAACCTTTCTAATAGAAGTATCAAGCCAACACAGGTATCACTACGACATGTGCTGTTTGTAAAGAAATTCAGGGAGCTGAGATGCATGCCAACAACCAGCAGGGAATCATACCACTGGAACACAGGAAACACACACAACCAAACCTCTCAAATAAACAACCCCATTTCACTATAACAGAGTAAGTAGCAAGCACAAACATTCATTCTACTCTGAGATGTATTCTCAAGCATTTTGATGAAGTACTGAGCCAGGTGGAAGACTGGACTTGAAATAAGATTGCAATCCTGCTGTGTAATCAGACTCCTCTAACAACCCTGGATTTACCGTCAGCACTACTGGCGCAACTTTCAAACCCCGGCCACCAGGCCACAGCGCAGTCGCTGCATCTGCTGGAGGCACGTTGTGTCTCGAGGGTGTAGAACGCACGTGTATTTGATCAAGAGTAGCTCCAAAGCTTGCACCAGTAACCTGGGAATTTTCCTCCCTACACAAGCCCAAGCAGTTGTAATTAACGGCCCAACACCCACCACACACGGGTGGAGGGAGCAATGAAACAACCTCCTGTCCTGCGTGCCATCCCCCACCCTCCAGCACAAGCTTGCTTCACCCACAGACACACTTGCCCATTGCAAAACCTTAAATTCAGGCTTCATTTTAGCTACTACAGCAGCTTCTACACCAACTTCTTTAGGGAAAACAACAGAAAGCTCAATACTGACTTCAGCACGTGTAACTGGCAGGGAAAGTTGAAGAACCAGTTCCTGACTGCTAGAAAAGATACCTCACCTTTTCCTTTGTTTTTAAATAGTTTAACTCTCCTGTCCTCTTCCCCAGTTTACTACCAGTTCAGTTTGCTTCAGCCACCCTCAGGCCCTCAGTTTTGAGGCACACCTGAAGCAGGCAGGAGCCGCAGGCACAGGGGGACAGGGCAAGCTGCCCTCTGCCCCACCCCACCACCACCTTGCTGCTGCCTGTGCAGGGCTGCTCAGGCAGCCCAGTGCCCACAGCCACAGCTGCAGCTCACGCACAGACTCCAGAAGGCAGCTGGCTGGCAGAGCAGGAAAGCTTTCTGTCTCCAGTTTTAGCCCAGCCCCTGACAGAGAGAAATTTGTTAACAACTGTACTGTTTCCATTAAGCCGTTTCCACCCATTTGGACTCTCAGAATTATTTTAAGGGATGCAGAAAATTCAATGGGGCTAATTAAACAAACCCCAGCAAACCTGATACGATATAAACCCAGCAATAAATGATCCTATCCCTAAGCCTGTGCCAAGTAAAATCAAGAAACACTTAAAAGGCCAGCACTTCAATGTGGTTACCAGCAGAGGGTAACAATTAGGCTTAAGGGTGACAAAGGCTGATGGCTGAATGATTATTATCCCCTGTGACCCCCCGCACTCCCTCCCGCCCAGATTTCCACTTGTCACACAGCTCTCCTGCTGCGCACACCAGCAGGTTCCTGTGGATTAACAGTGAGGTTTAAAATCAACAAATGGCACAAGGCCTCCATTCAGCAGCCTTCACCCCAGTACAAAGGAGTGGAAAGGTGCAGGACAGCTTCACAATAGGCAAACAAATGAGCAAACCTCTGCTTTCCTTTTTATTTAAAAACGCACACGCACACACACACACACACACCCCACGCTCACGCACGCTGGGGCTGTCACTACGCCGGCATTCGCAATAAACCCGGCAACCCCAGATTTCAACTTCCACTTCAGAATTCAACGCTGTTCTTACTAATTCTTAAAAAAATACACCAAATAAAAACCACTTGTCAAAACAACAACAACAACAAACCACACAGTTATACCAAGAGTGGTGAAAAAGGATAAAAGGAATATTCAGTTTAGGAGACGTCATTGTAGCAACACAATTGTTCCTTTTTCCAAACAGACATGACAGAATTTTGCTGGAAAGCAAAACATGTTTTGTATTTTGAAAAATCAAGAACCATTACATCCTTACAAAGTACCAGGCATGGATTTTCCCACATGTTTGCAAGATTTTAACCTTGCTTCCTACTGAAATTTCCAGGGAGACCAGAGCAGGAGAGAGAAGAGACAGCATGGTTTCTCATGAGAAATACTGCAGGTTGAATGGAATTTACTTTTACCTGGGTATTTGAAGACTATGTATGAAATGTCTTTCCATGCACTGAAGAGCACATTGAAAACCCCAGACATGACACCCTTTGTCTTTTTAAATACACCATTTTCATAGAGCTTTCCTTTCTGTCTGTAGAAAAATCAAATCCATTTGCTCAGTTCTAGATGAGGTTTGGAAACATGCACACATTTGTGTTTGTTAATGATGCAGGCACCTGTGCACTCCAAATGGGACTGAGATTACAAACTCTTTCTTACATTCTCTGTAAACCTGTGTAGAGAGTTGGATCACTAGAAACCTGGAAAGCAGCTCTTGAGAAGAATCAGTTTTCTCTCAGTAAGCTGCAGGCATGGGAATCTCCCAGATGAAATATGCATGGGCCTGTGTGTATAATTTTATGTGTTTATACATATGTATTGTCCAATAAAAACAGTCCATTTATATACTAAACATAATGATTAAATAATAGCATATTTCACTAAGAGGTTGGCTTCATAACCAAAGTAGTGCTTAGTATCATTTTCACTGAAAAACAGAAGAGAGAAAATCCCTACTGCCTTTCTTCAGTTCTGCATTTGGAAGTTTGGTTAACATACATATTATAGAATAGCTACAACAGATTTTAAGAGATAAATAAGAAATAAGGACAGAAGTATTAGGGTAAATTGTCTGTCACAGAGGAAATGCGTGGAATTGGCAATTCTTGCAGCTTTGAAAGGTCATTTTTCTTCCTAGCATCTAGAAATGGATTTATTGGGGACTGAATAGAGGGAACATAAGGGGAAGAGGAACATGTTACCACGTGTTGTGCTACAGTCATGGCTGAGGAATTCCTACTGATACTGGGACTCAATCTTCTCCTGGGATTCCTGACTTCTTTTTTGTTTGGCTCCCACTATTTCATCCATCATTGACATTGGCTTTCAAAGCAAAACTTACGATTTTTTATGAATCACAGAAAATCCTTGCTCCCATAGCTGAGTATGTGTACAAGACAAAAATCCAGGCTTTTATAAACAGAAGGCTAGAAGTTTCCACTCAGAACTTCCCAACTTGGCACAAACTCAATCATATCATAGCTGTTACAGAACAAACTGTCAACAAAGTTGTAAAATAACTAAAATCAGGGTTTCCCCCATCAGATTTTAGAAAAGCACAAGGACAAATAATCAGCAAGTCATAAACATATACTATAAAAAGCTGACATTTAGACTTTTTCAGACTTTTCAAAACACATTTATGATTGAAACAGGTGGACAAAAAAAAAAAGTCTAGACACAGCCTAAAGACTATGCACTGGGTAAACTGTTCAGAAATGGATCCACATACAATTATTATATTTGGGAAATAATAATAATAACAACCAATTGTTTATCATCCACAGAGCCAAGACTAGTTATTCACCTCCTATTCATGTACACTTTTAGCTTTTTCTGCAAATTGTGGTATATGGAACTCAAGATTTGAATATTCTGAGGAGTAAGGGAGGAAATGGGGTATTTTTGTCCCTCTTTAGACTTTCAAAGTCTCTAATTCTGGTCTGGGATTTCACTACCACAGAGATTTAAAGTGACAGAGTGAGGCTACATACTGGCCTGCAATAAAGTCAAAGGCTTCTTGTTTGTGCCTTCCACAATTCTTGCAGCTGGACACACATCCCTTAGTTTGTATAAGTGGTCTTTATTAGACCACTTTGTTAGATGGTGCAGCTTAAAACTTGCCAGATAAGTAACCCCTTCCCCCTCAGCACTATCATGACATACTGAGTAGAGCTGGCCTTGGGAAGGGCTGGGGTGAGCAAGAGAGGAAGGAAACTTCCCTCCTTTGGCAGCAGCCAGCCATGAGCCTGGCTCCACACTTGCAGGAGTCAATTACACTGCAACCACCTTGGAGCAGGCCACTGCCAGACAGCTTTTTCCCTTTTCCATGTGCAGCGCTAATTAGCATCATGCTGGACCTAGCCTAAGACAAGCAAGCCTGTCCACATGGATGTGTTCTCTGCAAACCTGAATGAATATAGTGCTGAAAATGATTGAAACCAGGTAGATGAAATGCATATTTGTTGTAAGTTCCGCCAAAGAAGATCAGCTCTAATTATTAAATAGTTTAAATTATTTTTAATGGAAAATGAAAGCATAATGAAAATATTAATGGTTGAGGGAAAACCGCATTTAAAGGAGGGCTGGGTGAGAAATATCATTCAGACTTCATCCACATGTACTGCAGTGAGTTTCAGAGGGATAACACGACCACCCAGGAAGATAAGTACCATGATGGTTAAATAGAAAGAAAATAATTTATTGAAAATAATATGCTAGAATTCAATCTGGAAAAACTCATTAAAAACTATTTTAGCTCATGTTCTTGATTCAGTGGATTAATCACTAGAAGAGTACAAGTACGAGAGCAGGAAAATCTATAGCAATGTGACAAAAGCAAAACTGAAAGCAAATTTTTCTTTTTTTTGCCCCAGACCACTTGAGAATGGAAATCAAGACCCAGTAGCATAGCCAACTGCTACAACAGCCCTACAATACAAGATTATTTTACTCTTCTCTGAAGGAATATACTGAACAGAAAGAAGCCAAGTGATACGTTAGGGGCTATAGAAGGACATGCCTTGTTATCACTTAAGCAAGCAGCTCTTCGTTCTGTGTAGATAAATACATATCAACACATCTCCCCTATTTCCACCCTTTCCACTAACAGGCTACAATAAAGAAAATATTACTTACCAGAATGGTGACATATCCCTAAACAGCCAACTTCTAGCCAACCCTAATACCTAACATGTGACCTCCCAAGTTGTATATTCTCTGGCAGCACAAAACTGACAATAAAGGACAGCAAACCCGTTAGAGGAATACTGTAGGTAAAGCTGCACTCAGAAAAAATGTTGTGCCCACGGGCACAGGCAACACTGAGTCTCATGCAAACAGCCCTGTGGGGAACAGTGCACTAAGGACAAAAGAGCAGAGAGGTTTGCTTGAATCCTGGACAGATGGTCTGCAGAAGTCCTGCAGGATGTAGATGGACTCTTGCAGAAGTTCTTGGGTCAAGAAGAAATACACATATATGTGTCTTGAATTTTATGAATCAGAAATGGGGAAGAAAAAAATGAAACAAAAAACCATAAAGTCTTGAAGAAAAGTGGTATCTTGCAGGTGGAGACCATTGTGCACAAACCAGCAAGGAAGTCTCTTACTGCAGAGAAGGAACAGGTGATTGCAGGAAAAAAATTGTTTTGTAGGTCCCAGCACCTATTATGCCAACAAAAAAGAAGAGCGTGCTAACCACCGGAGGTGGATTACCAATGCAGTCTGGTAATCCTCTTAAACACGCGAGTCTGTGTTTACGTGATGAGCTGAATAAACCCTCTTCACAACCAGAATACGTAAATCATTGCAAGCCAACCCTCCACCACCGCCACGGAAATCTGAATGGAGGCAAGGAAAGCAGCTGTCTTGAGTATGGCAACCAACAGGCTGGCATGTCCCTCAACGTGCTGACACTCTTTGCTGACTGCTGCTTCCATGGGACTGGCAAGCAGCAACTGCTCCTCTTTCAGGTTGTTATCATTTGCCCAGTCAAGCCAGGGTGGGAACATGCCCTCAGAAACAAAGATGATGCTCTGCCTCACCAAGGTAACTTTGGTCTTCATTGTCATTACAGATACTAAAGGGAGTCAAGAACTTCAGAAAATTATCAAAGCAAAAAGCCTCTTCCTTTTCTAAGAAGAGAAATTAATCAAAAAATCATACCTAACTCCTCAGAGAAAAGTCCTACCATGCATGCGAAGACATTTAGAAAACTTAACAGTTTGAATGCCTCAAGTGTGTAGACCAGCCATTGTTAGTAAGACACCTCATCATCTTCTTCAATGTTATTATACTGTCCATTCCAAAATATCTGCTGTTTCTTTATGAACCATATTCTTTCCTAGATGTCTTTTGTTTAGCTAATTACAAAAACCAAAACAAAACAAAAAAAACCCCAACCCAACCATTTACAATGGTACCATAATTTTCTCCCTTCAGGATCCCAGTTATCATGGAATGACATCTAAGTTAAGCCATAAGACACTGGAGAGAGAAGGAAAAAAATACACTTTATGCAGAAGGCAGAAGTTGATGCAAAAGACAGTTAACTTAGGTAAGCAAATATATTATTGAGGGTCAGTCCATCAGAATTCTCTGGAAGTCAGTAAGTCAGACTACCTAGCTATCAAAGGTTTTTTCCTGCAGAATACACTGAAAACATTTAAACACAGACAGGGTCAAAAAAATCTCCCCACATCTTACAGGAAGATTTTTTGTTTGGACAACACAGCTTCTAGTACATATTAGGTAACCTGAGCCAACTAACAAGACAGAAGGGTCTCTCTTCCTAAACGCTCTAGTCCATTTTCACATGTGTCTTGTCTATATGGCCTCCAGGAGCCACATTAAGCAAGTGATGCAGGAAGAGCTCCAAGATGAAATCATTCTCGGAAACGCTTATCTTGCTCTTTGCTTTCGCCACTATTGCATTCCATGGATCACAGAGCATATCAATAGTGGATTTAATCAGAAACAAGACATTTCTTTTCGTTTTCCTCTCTCATACTTGTAACATGCCACAAGAAAAATAGGCCAGTTTGATATTCGTATTAAAATGTGACTGTTGCACACCGCACAACCTGATAAACAGCTGTCAGCTCTTCACTTCCAGGCAAGAAAGGCAGATTTTTTGTTCTACAGATCTAAAGTTCCACTGTAAATAAAGAGATGAGAGAGTCCAAAGAAGTAATCTGAGAAATGTAACTTGGAAATGAGAAGTAAAATGAGCATTTTATGTCCATGCATTTTCCCATGTTCACAGAGCTTTTCGGACTTTTCCTAAAAAACCCGGCAAGGTTTGACAGTCCAACCACACTTTCATTTTCCACACCCCCTCCTTTCTCTCCCTACCATCTTTTCACTGACAAAGCTATATTTAAAACAAAACAGAACAAACAAACATAAAAGTTTCTTTTTTAAAAAGGTCTGACTGTTTTTGCATGTCCTATTATTTATAGTCACTTGAGACAGACTATGTTAATGTGATGACTTACAGCTTTTGTGCCATCCAGCATCCTGCCCTGCCACACTAGTCCTTCCTGAAACTCAGAGGGAATACATCACTTCAGCAGACCCAAGACACAAAGCTGGGCTGAGAAACAGCTCTGCACCCCAAAGCAACAGCTAAACTCAACGAAAGGTGGGAGAAGGGCAGGATTTAAAACCTGCCATTTCTTTCAACTCGGCTGCTGTGGAAGCAGGGAGCTGGGGGGCTCGGTGCCCCAGAGGGCAGCAGCCTGCCCCAGACTGCCTGATGCCGCTGAGGAAGCTCTCCCAAGCATACGGCTCGCTGGCAGAAATGAGGTCAGAGCACTGCCCGCAGCTTACAGCAGAGCTGAAAGCCTGAAGC
Organism: Climacteris rufus; assembly: GCA_013398175.1. Taxonomy (NCBI): domain Eukaryota; kingdom Metazoa; phylum Chordata; class Aves; order Passeriformes; family Climacteridae; genus Climacteris; species Climacteris rufus. Next base: position 1,130,366 of record VZRZ01004928.1, read on the forward strand.
CAGCTTACAGAATAAAGAGAAAAGCTGCACCGAGAGCAGCTGCTACCTCTAGGCTAATCAAGCAAGGTACCCAAGGATGAGACTCCCTCACTCGAGACTGGGAAACGTTACTTCAGTGTTTTCTTAGGGGCACGTCTGTATCTGTGCTTCGAGCTAAAAGCCAGGACTTCATCTAAAGGCTCATGAAAACCTGCAAATTGGTGAGGAAGGGCTGCAAAACATCACTGAGGTTGCATTTAAAAAAAAAAACCAGAATGGAGAGGTTTGTTTCCTAACCCCGGTCCTCAAATATAAAGCTATACTATGTTATAGACAACATTTATATCACAGTCCAGTGACACCTGCTAACTTACTCCCTAATACTCCATCACAGAGGTCCCTTAACCAAAAGACTGAAAGAAGATTTACCTACTATTTTATCAACAGTACAATCACAGGAGAAGGAATTGAAGCTCAGATGCAACAAAGTCTGTAATAAACTTGGTAAAGATGGTATTCTCAATTGGTCTCTACTGTTTTGGTTAACTCTTTTTCAGTATGTGAAAGGGTTAGTGTGTTACATTTAGGGCTACTGGAAATAGAAAATTAGCTGCATTACCATCCTCCCTTTCTCTGCAGTCTGTGAACATACACAGTATCTGTGCAAAAATCTTTAAATCCAGCCCACCACATGGAACAATAATATCTTAGTCCGAGGAGTGGGAAAAGAACAGTAATTTCCTAAAGGAAGCACCCACTAGCAGAAGCAATTCAACGGACTGCACAATACAACAGTTTAAACCAATAGCAGCAAACTATTTCTTTATTCTTCTGAGATACAAAAGTCTTCACCACCATCACCACAACCACAATTTCTCAAAAGAAAATATTCCCAAGTGGACTGGTGCTGGGAGTGGCAGGAGGAGAGAGTCAGGGGGTGGTGGACAAATGAAAGAAGTGGTGAAAACTTAAAACTCTGAGACCAGACCACTGACTACTTCTTAATACAGCAATGAAAAAGCAGTGACTTTCCTTAAAAGTTGGTAAAGGATTACTAGGTAATAAAGCAGTAATTCTCTCCTTTTTTGTGACGGTGAAGGAGAACAAACTTCATGAATTCTGTAGGCAGAGACCCAAACCCCAAACTGGTTGTAGCTGGTTATTTAGCTTTCTACCAAAAAACATGCATGTGGAAGACAGCTTCTTGGCAGTCAGGGATAAGCACGAGGAAGACATGAAGAGAGAGGGTGTATTCTTCCAGAGCTTGATTTATTGAGGGACAGCTCACCAAGACCAACAGTTGTTCCTATCTCTTGAAGCACAAACACCAAGGAGTTTTGTCAACATGCAAAGGTAATCTTCTTTTTAAGTGGTTGCTATTTCATTCTTTGTTGTACACATCTGATTGCAACAACTGAAACACCCTGTAACAATTCAGCTACATGCTCCAAAATTTATTCAAAATCCTACTACAGTAGGAAAAGGCATCAGTAAAAGGGAAATACTGGAAAGGATAATGAATGCATATAAAATATACGCTGGTCTATATGCAGATAATACATTGTCTCAACAACAAAATCCCAGTGCAAAATACAGAAAATAAAACTAAATATATGTACATTGAATATCTTCAATTATTAAAGAAAACGCAGGCAGCCAAAAAAATGCAGTGGTAAATTTTATGCCAGGAATATTAACAAACTTATTTTCCCTACCTCTGAGGAAAATAATGTGTGTTAATTTAAAGGCCATAAGAGAATACCGCTATATTGCAACTGGCCATGAGGCGCAATTTACAAGACCACTGAAATTTGGAATATATACTGCTCATACAGAACTAAAAAACCAACCAAACCAACCCAAACAGTAGAGAAAAAACCCTACCGCTTAGATTTATAAGTAGTTAGTAGACTTTACAACATGATCACCTAATTCACAATACTGTTCTACTTGTATTTTAAAATTGTTCTACTTGTATTTTAAAATTTTTCTTGTAACAGCATTTGTGCCTTTATATTCTAAAACATTTGCATAGACAACTTTGTCAATGAACAGCCATCAGATTAATGGATCATAAAATAAATGATGATTACATGATCAGGTATCTTTTGATAAACTAACTATTCTGTTTAACTTACTGCTAAATTTCAAAGGTATGGATAAAATTATTTCTGGGATATTAATACAGCTCTCAGAGTAACATTAAAAGAAAACCCTCACTAAGTTGTAGGGAGAGTGGAAACGGAAGCAACAATAGTTATGATCACTAATCTCCTAAAACAAAATAGTTTTTATCAGCCTGCATTTCAGTAATTTTACTAGCAAGTTAATTAATTGACTCCTATGCTAATATCGAAATGCCAAGCAATTAATGGCACTGAACTATAAATGGCTTTTCTTTGCTCTTATAGAGTTATTTTATAAAGCAAATGCAATTCTGTCAGTTCACTGATTTAATGCAGGCGTTGTGAGGTTAATATTCCCAAGCAATCGCAAAATAAAGAACTGCTTTAATTAACCTTCTGTGATTTAAATACTGGGAGAAATCAGAATTTCGAAATTTTGAATAATACCACTGTCGTTAACAACAACAACACCTTGTGGATCAAAGCCAAACCATTAATTTGAGAACTTTTAAGAAATACATTTGGACATTTGTATCTTACTGTATTTCTAATCTTATTAGAAAGACTTTATTCGTAGTATATTAAATCCATGATAGATTTTACATAGTTTTTGTTGAGCTGAAAAATGTTTTCTTTTGGCATTATTTACTTAAAAATACTGAAGTTTTTAGTTTGAACAAATGATTCAGCACCCTCACCTTTAGCCCCAGAATACTTTGCAAAGATTTTTGTTACAGACATGGGACACTGCCCAAACTACAAACTGATTGCATGTAAGTAATTGACCACTTAAAAATAAAGAAGCAAAACAGGACCTCCCTTTTCCTCCCAGACTAAGTTTTCTCTCTTTCCAATTTAGCTGAAAGGAGGCTTTTATTGCCAGAATTTCTTTACGATATTGTATCCTAACTTCATTTAGTACATGAAAAAATCATAAAGACTCAGGCCTTTCAGCACTGCGCATCTTTACAAGTACAGAAGCCGCAAAATGTCTGCCAGGTTCAGAATGATACAAAAACACAGGAATAAAAATTAAAAACCAGCAGGATACAGGTGCTCATGAACATTCCTGCCAAACAGGTTTGTGATGTGCGCTGACCTATCTCCTCTGACTATCCAGCCAGGTATCATCAAACCCCCATCAGCAGCAGATGCCTGAAGAGGTGCACTTGCTGGTTTCTCAGGAGAAGAAAGCTGACCTTCAAAATTCCTCCTTCAAATGGAAAAGCCTGATTTCAGCAGAAAACCATTAAGAGATGAACATGGCAAAAGAACATATATAAAATGTTTAACTAGAATGAGGGAACTTTACACTGAAGGTGCTGTACAGTTGTTGAAACAACTCAGAGGCAACCAAATACTTTCACTGACAGTCCTTTGGAAGATTATAAAACAGAAGCATAAACAAACTTGCTACATTTTATACATGAACAGTAGTACCACTTTGCAAGATAAAGTACGTCTCCTTTCCCAGTAGCGTCACTTAACAAATCCAAGTTACTACAAAGACAGCTATGTGTAAGGGGTAGTTATACAAGATAACTTTAACGTTAAGATAACGTTAAGCTTCAGGCTTAACGGACTGGAGTTGGATTTTTATTTGCATAAATTGATCACAATGTCTGTAAACACTCTCTTTCTTTAAAATAACAGGGCAAAGAAAGTCTTCCCTAAATCTGAATGCAGATTTTTGGGTTTGGTCAACAAGCCTTCAGCAAAAACAAGCCTGTGCTGCTGTGATGCTGCTCTGTGCTATGACCTCAATTTTGTGTTTGTGCTCAGGTGTGAGTTTACAGACAATTGTATTTGCTGCTTCTGCCTGACTCTATTCCTGCTGGCTGCTTGGCTCTGGAAGATTATTCTCCAAGTCTGACAAGGTAGCACCTATTATAATCTTATAAATACAGAGAGAAGTCACTGCGGAAAAAAAAAAGAGGTTTGACACATTTCCTGGAATGATATAAGCAAGGATGAGCAAACAGAGCAGTCCCCAAATGGACAATAATCAGCCATTCCCACTACTGGGAAAAGATGTAACACAACAGGAGTCACAGTTTCACTGAACTCCCAAGCTGAGTAAGATACTGCCACACAGATAAAAGCCTTATGCTTAACACTTATTTGCTATCATAGCAGCATCATGGTTGTGAAATAAGACTTTATAAAAGCAGAACTCTAACTGGCAAAGATTTCAATCAGTTAAGTACTCATTGAACCTACAAAGGTTCAAACCTCACTTGCCCTTCCTGAAAATACCATGTGCTTAAAAAAGGCTCAAGAAGGATAAATCAGGTTTATTTATCAGAAGTTCAATATGGGTCCTAGTTATTTCAACAGTTTTTAAATCACTTCAGTGTTCGGCAGGTGCTGGTCACTCATGGCTTGTCCAGAAGCCAGAATTTAAGTCATGTTTGGAAGACACTTGGTGAAAGCCTGCTCCCCTTCCCTGCTTCCCCCAAGTCCAGTCAAGCTTTAGTACAGATGCAGGAAGTCAAGACTGTGCTCTGCCTTTTGGTATCTGTCTGCCCTCTCTGAAGCAGGCTGGCAACAGAAGGTTCAGCGTACCAAAAGCGAGGCTTTCTTACAAAGTCATACTGTTGGTGTTCCTTGGCTCCAATTTCAGCTCTCCTAGAAAGGAGGCTGAAAAAGCTGGCAAAGTATGTATATCTGTATGAGTTCTTAGTGTCATGAATCTGGGATTGAATGTTTTAAAGGAATCACTTCTCCCTTGTACCTCTCCACTCAGGAAAGAATATAATTGCTCCTAAGCTAAAAACAAGCCCAGCATTTCAGGACAGCATGAGCATACACTGAGCACTGGGCATCTCTGTGGCTGAGACTATGAAAGCCATGAAGGATTTACAGTACACAACAAGATGGGGTGTCAACCACTGCTGCTGACAGCAGGCAACAATCTCCTCTGAACATTAAATTTGATTATGAGTGCTCATATAACTGTAATAGCCAACTTCCACAAAGAATACTTTCCTATATGCCTGGCAGCAAATGTCAGATTAACATACAAGCTTCTTTTTTCCCAGATTTCCTGTGGTTCATAACCCAACAAATATTAACTGCAACCACTCATCTAGTGGTAGATGATTACAGACACAAAAGTTGAAAAAGGACAGGACAAATTATTTTTATTACAACTTTAAGACATGGGCGGTTGTATGTTACTCCTTAAAACATGTTTATATTAAATTCTGGAAGATTTGAGACTAAACTACAGTACAGTCAATCGCTAATTCTGTGTCAATTTCTAGTAGTTTAAGAGTGAAGATTTTATAATAAAGAATCATTGCATTGAGGGATACAACTTAAATTTGGACTCATTGAGGACTAGTGAATTTGGCATTTGCATGTACAACAGTTATTCCTAAATTACAGTAGTATTTTTGTACAGTGTTACACTCCAAAACAGCTTGACAATGTTGATTAACATGCTGCTTATTATAGTGTTTAAAGAACTTTAGCAGCTCACATTGAATTTAAAAACAATACTTCATCCTGATTGTACCAAAATCACTTTAATAATTTGATGCATTTTGCCACAATACAATTTGTTCTGTTTTCATGACAGTCATACAGATTGGACATGAAAATAGATTAATTAGTTTCACATTTTGTTCACATTTTCAGAGACTGTTTCAAATCAGGAAATGTTTTATCTGTCCTACCTTGCACTGACTCAACACTAGAAGCAGATGTCTGTGAAAGAACGTTCTCATCATCATCTCAGGCTTGCAACTGAGGCTAGTTCCAACCACTGATCCCAGTTCAGGGAAAGAGAAAGAAGTCGGAGCCCCTTATGGAAGCATCAGTGGTCCCCAACCCTCTGCCCAGAGACATTGAGGTGTCACCAGAGCTGCCTCCCACCTTCTCATGTACACTCACTCCCTTCCTGCTTCAGATGCCTTTCTACCTGGGATGACTAAAATGATTTGTAAATTCCTATTGGCACAAACTGCATTTGTCCCCCTGGCTCAATATCAGAAAAAAAAAAAACCACACTAGTTGGTCTGCTCTTTATTTGTCCTTTCCAATTCGCATTGGAAAAAAATCTCACGAAGATCAGTAGGTGTGATCAGTAGGTAAGGTATATTATTCTGGGGGCCAAACAAAATTTTGGCCAGCTTTTAGAACATTGAAATAAAATCTGACAGTGAGGGAGCGTTGTTTGCTTGTTTATGAAACATTTTCTCCCTTTTAAGTAAAAGCACACTAAAGACTGAGCCTGAACTAATTAAAAAAACTCCATAGTAACCATGTAATGTTAAAAATTACATTAAAAATGATGCAAAAATGCATAGAAACTCTTTGTGCATACAGTTAACCAGAAGGACCAATGCCCCAGAAAAGGGCACATGAATGCCCCACCTCAAGGACCTGCCACACTTTTTTCTCATTTAATCTCATGCCTGTACGTGAGAAAAGGGATCAGCATTCTGTTCTGGAAACTAGCAAGCAGAAAGCTTCCAGGAAGGTGTAAAACAAAGGATGACTTCATTCAGGGTAACAGCAGTAGGTGTTGAATAAAATCACTATTTTTGTTTAACTAAGAGTGAGTCCACAACTATTTTGCAGATCCATTTCATCTGTCAAAAATTGATAAGGTCCCAATTCATAAAACAACCCAATAGAGCTCAAAGGCATGATTCTATCTCGATACATATGAACACATGCTACATAAAGCAAGAAAATATATAAACATGGCTGTTTACAAGCCAGTTGGAAAGCATAATAACTGAAAATATACATCATACTATCTTAACAAAATAATGTTTAATGATGACAGTTTAAGTTTGCAATTACATGACATTCTTGAGCAAAATATCACTTCTACTTATGGCAAAAGATTTAAAACTGCAAAAACAACCAAAGCATTTATTCATTTATATGCCATTTCTAGATGAAAAACCCTGCCAAGGGCAACACTGTAGCAGTGTAGCACATCTTTCTTTCTCTTTTTTCTTTTAAAAAGCAGTAAAGGTAAAAGGAAGTTAAAGAAAAAAACCCAAGGCAGTATCTACATCTACTGGCAATATCTAATGATCAATGAATCTGCTACTGCAATAAATTTGCTTAAAACAAAGCTCTTCTTTTAACGGTTTTTACACAGCAGGCTCCTGATATGAAGAGGGGATGACTGATGTTGGCTTGCAATATGGTTCTACAGTAAACTGTGCCAGTATTACTATCAAATCACCTCTTATGAAACTCCCTTTCTGCCTACCATGCAATCAATTTAACAAAGATCTACACAACTTAACAGTTCAAACATTCAAATAAATCCCATTCTACTCCTTCCCCTCTACGCTTATTAGAAGAAGGAAAGTCACAAGTCACTGGAACAGTCCCAGAAATTGTTTTATCTGTTTACTTTTATTAGACAACATTGCATACTGAATTCAAGTGAGTCAAGGAAAAGCAGCAATGGCTTCACACTTCCACAATATGTGAGAAATGAAGATGAGCACCAATTCTAGGGCACAACACAGAGTTATACCTGACTGCGGGAGCTCACTCACATTCTGCCTAAAAGAGCAAAAATAAAACATCATCTGCAAGAAATTTCGCATCAGTTTTGTCCCTGTAACAGAATACTCGAACATCACACTATGGGGTTTTACATAAAAGGAAAATGGTGGCAAGAAAAAGCCCATCATCCAGCCAGAATAAACACTATTTTCAGCTTTATAATCTCCAAAACAAGCAGACTGACATAAATCTACATAGGAAATAAAAAAAATACAGTTGGGAAACGAAGGCAAATTAGAGAAGCTCTCTCTCCCCAATCTGGCATTTCTCTTCTCTATCCTGAAATAAAACCAATTCAATCACACTCACATCACAAAATCAATACAGAAAGACAAAAAAACGGTTAATGAAGAATATAGAAAACATGAAGGACATTCGCTTGCAAGCTGGAAACAAATAGCAAAACTAAGGATGACAGACAGAAAGGATGACAGATTGTATGACTGAGACTACCTCGGCTTTGTAATTGACAGGATTATATAAACAGGATGTACTGATATTTTTAGGAGTAGAAATAAGAAAGATACACCAGCTGGTGCAACAGGTAATATATGATCCTTTAGTTTACTTTAGAGTTGTATTTAGAATAGGTAAAGCCAGTATTAAGTTACAGCAACACAATCACATACGTTCAAAGAGACCTTCAGAGAGGTCATATAGTCAAACCTTCAGTTCAAAGAAAGTCTAGCAAGAATAGCCTGCTTGGCGACTTTGTCTCCTTGAATTTCTCCAAAGACGCAGATTCCAGTCTCTCTGGAATTTTGTGGGTTTTGTCCGCTTCATGTTTGTTTGTTTTTTTTACCAAGTTGCATTTTCCCTTTTCCCAGTATGTCCCCACTGCCTCTTGTCCTTCCATTGTGCCCCTGAGATGAGTTTGGCTCTGTTCTCACCCACATTCCCCCATTTGGCACCTCCTAAAACTATATGAGTACCTACTCCTATTTCTCCTGCTAAAATTTTAATCAAATAGTTAAAGAACCGTAATTTATTTTTGAAAGGTCATCAATCTCATATAAGCAGAGATACATATGCTTAAGTAAGCACAGTTTTAATTTTTTATTTTTGTCAGCAGTAGCATTTGACATACACTCCCAACTTTTTTGTTTCCCTAGTATTAATTTTTTTATTCCACACCGGTTACCACTTCGTGGTAATTCTGCTAGGCATTATCAGCAGAGAAAGAACACTGTTGCTCAAATGTCAGAAATACAGACTTCAATTCCTTGTGTTAGGAACTGTTTTCTAGGCTAGCAGACCTCAAAGAATGGGAAAGCAGACAGTGGTGAGGTTTTACAGAGAAACAGAGATGAAGCCTTCACCTGATTATTCTTCTTGAGACAGTAAAGAGCAGCCATGGAACCAATCTGGAGATGCAGAAAGAAGCAAGCTCCAAGCTGTTTTAGGACTACTTATTATTTATACAAAATAGTCCCATCTACCCACAAATACTCTAGGAAAATCCTGTATAATTCAGAAGCTGGGATCAGAGCTCAAAATTTAAGAGGCTGACCACTACTGAGGAAGTCATTCACAAACCATCAAGACTTCAGGTGAAATTCTCACAATAAGCATTACTAACTGTGAGGCTATATTAGTGAGGACCTAATGCATCATTTCAACTTGCAGATTGAGGCAAAAATGTCTACTGACCTTCAGATGCCTGTATCACCCCTGGAGACTGGATTTAGACTGTCCTTCAATGTCCCCTCAAATCCTCAAAAAAGAAATTTGGCTACATCAAGGCTGGTATCTTCCACCTGTGAATCTGCCCCTGCCTTTCTCTTCATCCCAGTTCTCTGAAGGTCAAAATGTATGGAAGGCATTACTCTACTTCTGCCTTCATCCTTCTGTGGTACCTTTCACTTTATTGTGCAAACCTTCACCTTCTCAGCTATGGTAGCAAATGATGTAATTGGAACACCTATCAACAGATAAATCAGTACCTTGTTAATCTTCAGGCCTATAAAGCTGGTATGTTTTGTATATTTTTTAAACCAAAATATTCAAGCCGTTCAACTGACAGTATATTTAAAACATGACAAGGTGTCCAAGGCAGCAAAAAACTCATTTCAATTTCACAAACTGTGATATGTAGACATTGGAGTTGCTGTGTTTCTTCTATCTTATAGGCTATATGACTAGGACTTTATCTGCTGACACTTTACCAAGATGCTTATGAACATGATTTTCAAGTCATAGAGAAATCAAGCATTTAATGGCAAAGTAAAAAGAAAGAAAATTAAATTTAAAGACACAACTGCAGTCTTTAAAGTTGCAGATGCATATAATCCAGAAAACTGAATGTGGTGACATTTACAAGAATATCATAGATACAATTAAGAATTCTATTTCATAAACCATCCAGCATTTTAATGAAAAAAGTTAATTCTCAATGGAATTTTAAAATGTAGATGAAGAAAAATTAACATGTAATTACACAGTGAAATTATCATAGCTTTATTTTAAAGTCAAAGGAGGGGAGTCTCCAGTATCACTGCCACTTACAGCATCTTTTGTTAGTTTATTTTACACACTATTTTTATTTCAAGCCAAGATTTCGACATTGCACCAGCATTATCCCAAAATGTTAATCAACCATGCCTGACAGAATTCCCCAGTGACTTGCAGCAAGTGCTGAAGCTTCTGCTAATATCCAGTCTTGAGCAACTCACTTTTGTTAGATTTCCCAGGATGGTGAGTATGCTTCAGTTTCATCCTTCCATTTCCAGATCACCTCTCCGTGATTAACAGAGCTGAGACTGCAGACAGAACAGAGCCTACACGTTCAGCTGCATCAGCTATGCACATCCATTTTGTTCAGTATCTAAAGTCCAAGTGTTTCTCAAGCTCTGGGAACCAGACTCACACACTATCACTTCTGTCTTAGTTAAAAACAGAATCCTTTAAAATTAATTTTAATGCTTAATATATAGAGCATAGTTCAAAACCAGCAATGGATATTGAATTACGCAGTTTCACTAGCTGGATGTGCAAACTGACAGTATTCCAATTAATAGCTGCGATATCCATTTTAAATACCTTTTAAGAAGCTCCCTTGACAAAGCAACTCCAAAATGCCTTGAACTATCTACTCTCAAATGAAGTAACAAAAAAACCAAAACAGTAGTGACCACATTAGATGCAGGAGTTCTCAATAACATCTGTCTTGTGAAGAGAGAACAAACCAAAAGCAAGAAAAACCTCCAGCCTCCACTGACATCTCATCAAGAAACTGTTACCTCTCTTTAAAAGCAGAATTAATAGTTGCTGAGGCATATGCACTGACTTTATCCTAAAAAGGTAATATGCAATAAAGGCTGAAAGTGTGTGCAGATGTATTTGTGTGTATATCCCCAAAGAGTTTTCAGAGGATGTGGTCTGATTCCATGTTTATTTAATTTAGCTCAATTTATTATTTAATTATTGTTATTTAATTAACACTGTTCCCTTGAAAAGATAAGGGGTGGGTTTTGTTCATTGCAGTTTTACACTTCCAGCCCCAGGGTGCCTGTCAGTAGTGGAGGGCGGTGCTTACCTGCTGAGCCTGGTACCTCTGCTGGGCCTGCGACAGATACTGTGCCTGGGGCGGCAGGTGCTGGGGCTGCGGCTGCTGGTTGTAGTACGGCTGCTGGCCCTGCTGGCAGTAGCCACTTACACCTTGCTGACCATACTGAGCTGGGATCTGTTGGAAGAGCCAAGCAAAGCAAATGCATGAGTTGAAGCAGAAGGACAAGAAATCAAGCTCTGCCCCATCCGTATGGCAACCTCAGCACTACACCTGACCCAGTGGTCCAGGTCCTTTACTCAGCAGTGACTGCGAGCCCTTAGATCCTCTTGCCTCAGAAGGAGGAGTAAGCCCAAGGGCTCTGCATAGTTACTCTTTTCAGGAACAGCCTCTAAGGAAAATGCTATGCTTCTGAACACCACGATCCTGTAATGCCCAGCCTTAAAATACAGGAGCAGTTATTTTAAATGTTTGCTCTTCATGGGCACACTACTGAGGCAAACAGAGGAATCACTCTGATACTCTGACCCAAAACTTGAAATGTGGAAAAAAGGCACAACTCTAAAACAGACATTGAAAGAGAAATGCCTCTTGTCCTTTTTTTTTTTTGAGCAATCACGTACCAATTTTTATTAAATGTTTTGCCTACAATTATCAGGTTTTTAGTGTTTGTGTTTAAGCCTTACACAAAAGTCTTGGGGTTTGGCATGATTTTGGTTTTGTCAAGTTCAATCTCTCTTAGTCTCCTTCCCTCTACTAAATTATATCTTGTTTAAAATAACAACAAAACAAAATAACGTGTTACACACCAATCAGCACATGTATCATGCACTGAGAACCCCCACACGATGGGAATTTAAGTTAGAACCAAAACCAAGTCAATTACAATGTCAGAGGAGTTTTCTGCATCAGGTTAGTCTGTAAGCCCTGTATCAATAGACATTGACATTTTCTCGAGGTATTTGAAAGAGCACACTTTCAACAGACTCCTGATATTGTGTCCAGATTTCCCTGATTTTAGGTACCCATGCTTTTCCCCAAACTCTGGAATTTAATATCATTTCAGACAAATAACAGATGCAGCACAGGACTTCTCCTTTCTAGAACGGACCTCCAGTTGGTCCTGCACATCCCTGCCCTAAGCAAGTGTCTCAGGCAGCTGAGCACATCTGAAATGCTTTGATCTCTGAACTGTTCCCATTGAGTTTCTGATGCACCGATAAATCTGTTTATTCAACAAGCAAACACATACCTGTTCTACCTAAAGTTAATTTACTACATTCACTCAACAGTATTTGCTAGCTGATAATAATAATAATACAAAGTCAAATTTAAACACCTGCTTAGGCTGTTTTTATTATTGCAGCTTGATCTGCTCCTATTACTTCTACGAGAATTTGGCAGTCCTACCTCTTAGTAATTCCTAAGGTCAGCACTGTAACCCCGCTTCTGCACTTGCTCTCTTTGCCTGCACTTCCATTTCCTCCACCATAATTTCACAGGCAGTTAAATGTTTCTGTGACCAAAGCAACCCCTTCTGACAACTAGCCTCTCCCAGATGATGCATAAATGAGGCCTTTATAATGCAAACTAAAAAGGGTGTGTTGGAATATCATCAGGCAAACAGACAGCTGGAGTCTGGGATCTGACAGAAGACCACATGGTGATTTGCCCATCATCTGCAAAGGTCACTGAGCCTGGACTGGTTCCTAGTAAATGCTGAGGAGAAACCTATGTTGTGGTCCATCTGGGTTCCAGTTACACTAGGAAGAAAAGGAAAGATATCCTGACAGCAAAATATGGGGCTGCTGGAAAAAAGAAAAAAAAAGACAACTTGAATGCCCAGCTGACAGGATGGTGACAAAGCCAAAGATCAGGTTCATGAGGAACCAGAATATTTCTAGATTAAAGATACTTGTACAGAAGGGCTGAACATAGGAGCCAGGTCCCTGGTATATAAGGATGAAGAAAGGGAAATTTTAAAATGAAGAGGGGATTAGAAGAGCACACAGTTCAAAAGTGTGGTATTGCTATGAAGACATGGAGATTCTGGGTCATCAAGTGAAAATGCTGAGGAGAATCAAAGAAGGAAAAATAGACACACAGAGATTGAAGAGTAAATAGAGTGGCAAGAAGAAATTCCAACAATACACTGACTCCACACCGGATCACTGGAACAGCGCACTGCAGACAAAAGCACTAGCAGTAATCGTATCAGACATATGTTAGAAAAGTAACAATTAGTGGGTCACTAGTATGCATCATCCTAGGATACAAATTCATGGTGAAGACAGGTAATGACAAAGTAACATTAAATGCTACATAACATTTAGAAACAAATCAAAACAAAACTCCACCTCACCAAGCAGCAGAGGTCTGGAGCTTGGTCACATCAAGAAGAGAGTGTTGGAACCACCATGCATGGCCAGGCTACGACAAGGCTGACAGCAGCACACTAAGCAAGATCAGCAAAGGCACACTGTAAGATTGATTAGGGGGAGATTTCAACTCCTCCCAGATAGACCGAGTAAGCAGACTACAAAGCTGAGACCAAAGTATCAGATAACTGTCAAAGGTTGTTCATGGAACTGCTGGTTAGGGAACCTGCATGAGGAGCCACTGCCTTTGGCTCAGTCCAGAGCAGCAGGAATCATCTACTACTACATCCTACAGCTGCAGAACCACTGTGCATCAGTGCCTGTAACGGAGTTAAATGGAGCATCCCTACAGAACAATGAAATCCAAGGAATCTACTACTGTTGTGCTTCACTTACAAAAGTGTAACTACATAAAAATGAGAAAGCTTGTTAAAAGGAATCTCTAACAGACAGCTATGAGAAATAAAATCTGACTGGCAGCATCAAAGCTGCTTAACAACAACCACACGGAAAGGACAGGAACAATATTCACCACCTATTCAGAAAGACCTGGTAAGAGCAAAGGGACACCAGCATGGCTCACTGCAGCTTTCTACAGGCAAAAAGGCATCCCCTTCAATAAGCCAGCACCAGGTCCAAATGAGGAAAACAGAAGAGACTGTAAACTCTGGCACTTCAAATGTAATAAGACAGGCCAGAAAGAACTGTTGGAACAGCTAGAAAAAAGAATCAAATGAGTAATGATTCATTTCTTCAAACACATCAGAAGTAGGAGGTCTGCCAGAGTCTGAAGTGACAAATGATGATGAAGGTATAACAGGAGATACAGAGAACACAATGCCATCACAGAGAAGCTTAAAAAAATCTTTGGCTCTAGTGTGCACTGTGGAAAAATCTTGGGGTGTTCCCATGCTGGAGTCCTTTGTGAGGGACTTGATAAACGTCTCTGAATCTGATGGGACTTTTCATGGAATAAAGTGACAATTGAACAGTAAGAGGTGGCTTGGGACCATAAAGTATCACTCCAGAGGTCTAATCAAATTCAAAAAGCTGAATTACTAATGACCATATTCAGCCTTTAAATTGGAACTGCCGTGGTAGGTGAGAATTGGAGTATGGCTCAAAAAGAAAAGTCAGAGATTTGAGTAATTTAAGACTACATAAGACCGATGACTGTTCTGGATAAATCAGGACAGATAAGAATAAAGATGAGATTTAGGAAATATCTACACAGCTTTTGCAAAAGAAAATCCCCCTCTACTGACTTCTTGGACTTACTAGGAAGGGTCAGACAAAAAGGTACAGGGAAATGCAACAAGAATCATCGTAGGTATGGAATAGTTTCCATATAAAGAAGCTATAACCCTTTGAGTGTGGAAAAGACATGAGGAAGTAGGAATATGATGGAAAGCTACAAAAGCATCTTGTCAAACAACAACTAGGATGCATTTAATGGCAGAAGCAAACTTCAAAACAACAGAGAAATAGGTTCTGTCGTCACAGAGGTAGCAGATATTTAAAACTCCTTGCCAAATTGATGTTTTGAAAGCCGAAAGTTTACGTGGGCCCAAGCAAAGACTGGACAAGATCACAAAAGAGACATCCTCTGAGGGTTACCAAATATATAGAGCCACATCTGGCTCAGGAAGTCCCTGAACTCAAAATAGCTGGAGGCTTGGAGAGTATTGGGAGAAGTATCACACACTTGCTTTGTTCTGACTCTCCCCTAGGAATCCAATTAAAGCCTCCACTGGAGACAGAATATGGGGCTACATGAACCCTTGATGTGAGGTGATAGAGCCATGCCTATGTTCCAACCTCTTTGCAAAAGACCCCAGAGAGAGCAATGAAAATTTGATCTGCAAGATATTAAGTAACAAACATAAGCAACCTGAAGAGACAATAACCCCTTGACTGGCAAGCAAAGCTCTGAGCCTGCTCCATTTTCTTAAACATTTTCCCAAGCAATCCGCTTCCAGACACTGGTTTAAAAAAGGGTACCAGGCTCTTCTACTGATCTTATATATCAGTTATGTTGGAATTTTCCTCCATATCCTCCCAATCCAAACTGTTTTACAAAACCAACCAAACACCACCTAAAATACAGCAATAATCATAATGCTACATGTCTGTTTGGATGCTGTTCTCTTCAGTGCAGAGACCCATCACTGCTGCCTTAGCAGAACACTCAATGTAATTTCTGAGGCTATTTAAATAAATAACAAACAACAACATGCAAATTAATCCTCCTGCTTTACTGATGGGGATCACAAGATACCGCTTATGGACAAATGTTTATTAAACAGCATATAAAAAAAAAGCTTAATTAAAATCTCCCCAGAACAAAACAAATCTGAAGCCAATTACTTACAAAGCTTGGAGTGAATGACCCAAGCATCCTCTTTCTTCATAAAGGAAACCCTCCCTCCCCTTCTCCCTCACACCCACATTCTTTGTGGCCACACAATGCAGGAGATGAGAATTTGGGAAACTTCATCACGCCTGTGGTAGTGCAGACATTCTGGGGACAGTTCAAGAGAGAAGAGACCTGAGTTTGAATCTGTTTTGAGGCAAGCACAGAAACTGTAACAACTACTTTTACTCCTATCTGACTTGCACAGTATAAATAGCATTATTTTGAAAAAAGTATGACTGACCATCAGTGATTAAACCACTCTGAACACAAACAAAGAAAGCATGAGAATAAAAGAAGAACAAAGTTGGCAGCCAAAATGAAGAGATGGTGGAAATCCAATTAAACCTATAACCTAGTCCATTATCTTTAATTCTTGTTTGAATAAGGGATCTGGTGGCAGGCATCCTTTGTCCAGGTAATACCTTGATAGTAATGGAAGTTTTAAGCAATTTTTGCTTGCGCAATCCATGACTGATGTCAAAGGAGAAGGATCATTAGACAGCATTACAGTCATTATAATAATTTTTGAAATTAAAATGTAACAGAATTAGTGTTTTAGCATAGGTACACTAGTAATACCAGCAATATGCAGCTACTGCCCTTTTAAACCATCCTGATGGCTAGATCCAGTCAATAATGGAAGAAGCTTTACATGTACCCTATCACAAAAAGCTCTGCCAACTCGCTCTGGGACCCACCTGAAAACATCAGATACTGTGCTGTGCTCACTACATGGAAAGAGTCCTGGCCACGTCATTGCTCTCCCTGAAATCTCCTTGGTGCCCCAAAAGTAAAGCCGACCCTGGATGATACTGGTAGAAGGCAACAGCACAATTTGGAAGCTGTGGACCATGATATAAAAATCTGGGGGGAAAACAGGTGTGTCCGGCCTGATCAACATTAAGCCCTGCTTAGGGAAGGGCTTAGAGAAGGAAATCTGAACTCCAGAGGCAGGGGTGGCGCTCAGAAGCAAGGTTGGCACCACCTGGTTCAGCGGCCAACTTTGCTGAGAAACAGTGACACAGAACATTGTGAAACAAGAACCATCCTCAGTAATGTAATCATCGATAACATTTCACTTTCTTAGCACCTGTAACTCTGTAATTACATAGAAATTAGAATAAAAAAAAATCTATAGTGAAGGGGATTCTCAGGGAAAAAACCCTACCACCTGGTACTTTACAGTAGGAATAAAACACCACATTTTTTCAGTTAACAAAAGGTTACAGTAAAATTTAATTCCAATTATTTAAGTTTTACAGTGGTCAATTCAGTTGTAACTATAAAGAAAGATGTCACACAGTTCCTATCAAACCTTCAAATGAAACACTTGTGACCCTCTGAAACATCTACTGTTTCGGTCTTCGACTTCCAAAGCCAGACCTCTGCCAAAACCTAAGTATTTACCCCCCAAACATTCAAACCGTGCATTTCTCCATTAGAAAGGTGTTATAGAAAACTAATCCCCTGACTTCATGCACTTAACAAAAAAACCTGGTTCATATCTAGAACTTTAGAATTCACATAAGCCCAAGTCTTCATCTGTGTCTTTAGCTGAATTGCAGAAAGAAGAAAAATACAACATGCCTATACAGCATAAGGAAATCCTTTGGCATGTGTTCAGTGGAATATTCTGTCACAGTTAGGGCAGCATGGTCTCAAACCAACATGTCCAACCCCAGTGTGCTTGGGCACACACAGTCTTAAAGAAGGCTACAAACCCTTCTCATTGAATGACAAAAAAAGAAAAAATCTAAAAGGAGACTAAGTAAAAAGCTGGGTGTTAATGTCAAAGCTGTTAATCAGAAGTAAATCAGAAATCCTGATGCTAAGGCATTTTATTCATACATTCTATAAATTCTATTACTTCTTATCACTTAGCTTAGACCTTTTGACAACACAGCAGTCACAATGTTCACCTATGTCTTTTCCTAGACTGCTTGCCTTTACACTGAAGTATGAACTTTAAAATCTTATTAAGAGCCTTTAAAATATTAACACTGGGCCTGATATTGGTCCACCCTGTGACCCAGAGCAAGGAAGCACAAGGATAAAAAACATGTTTCTGTATCACAGAACAATAATCCCCATTCCAGAACTTGCAAGGTAGTGGATTTTGCAGAGTCATTAAATGCATGTCTATGTTGAGGACTGCAGTGCAGTACACAGATCTGCAGACTAGCTCAGATACTGGCAGGAGCCTACACCAAAAGCTGTGCTCAGCTAATTTGCTGTGCTCCACAGAAGGGTGAATTAGGTCAAAGGGAGATCCACACTCTCGTAGCCAGACTGCTTCTTGTACACAAGCCAGTTCATTTAAAAAGGTAGCTCAAGCATCTTCACAAGACGCTGCAGTCTGCAATGCAGTCATCCCCAGCAGTACTGTTAATGTGCAGGACAGAAAGGACAGGACTCAAACACAGGCCTGTTGTCCCCTTCTGCCCAACAACTACACGGCAGCACAATCACATCCCTTTTCAGTGCAATGTATATGGCATCACATATGTACCTGTCATGAAGGGCTCTCAATATACTGGCTTTTACTGTAACTTAAATCAAAACAACATGAGCTAACCAAATACTAATACAGGCAATTTTCCTCTCCTAAAACAGAAGAAAAACTGCCTCCCAAAACAGTGTAAAAAAATCTGCTAAGATTATATGATTAAGAAACTCTCCAGTCAGAAAATACAGATGTTAAAAGTTCCAAAAGCAACATTAACTGAGCCATGTTGCACATATATAGTACCTTCTCTTTCTGATTTATGTTGTCAAAGATGTTTCATAAAATACAGAGGATGTGAAATGTGGCTCAGTTAATGTGGCTGCTAGAATCTTATCATTTATGTTTTCTGACTTCTTAGCTGTGCTACCTTCACATCTTATTAACATAGTTTTTTGCATAGACTGTAGTATGGAATAGTACTTATGTTTTATGTATTGACATATTTTTGATGTACTGAGATTTTGAATAAGTTTGCTATTCTTCATGATGAGAGCCAAATAAATAAAGACTACTACCACAAAATAGTCAATCATTTATACGGAAAAGCAATATCTCTCCTTCCAAAAAAGAACAGTTTGATTCCCCTGTCAGAAATTGATGAAAACTACCTCTGCTGTAAATGCTAAATCTATGCCAATATCACAACCACCTCCCACTCCCACCTTCCCCGAAAAAACAACAAACAAACAAACAAACAAACAAAAATTTGCATGTTTTAGATGAGCTAAAATTAGTTTCAAGGGAGAGGTAAACAGCTGAGTCTAGAAACAAAAGGAAGAAATTTTTCCTACACCAGAGCCCAATAGTGTTGGTTCACACAGTGCATTACAGTTCCATCTAATGCAAGATTTGGTCTGTTCTGCAAGTTAAGGGATGAAAATATTATAATCTCCAGTAAGAGATTTCCACATTGCTGTATCTATCCCTGCAGACCAACACTATAGAGAACACTAAAAATTTGCAACAGAATTGTTTTCAGAAGAGCTATTTTGGTATTACAAATTATTTTGGTATTACAAATAGAGAGAAACATAGTGCCTATATACACACACACATACACTTAAGTGATGAGTCAGGTCAGATATCTATTCTTATACTCTGCCTTCCTTCCTTTTTTTTTTTTTAAGCAATCAAAACAATTAAAAGGGATCATGTAATCTCCTTAAGTAATAGATTTCCACTTTACAAACCAGCATAAGGAAAAGTACATCAGACCCGAATCTCTTATGGTGTCACAACCTGATCTCTTATGGTGTCTCCAATGGTTGGTGCTTCAGTAAAAAACACGTAGGAAACCTCAACTTCTGCTGCACGAGTAGCATGAAACTCACTTATGAAATGCCAGCCATTACAGAAAAATGCAAAAGCCAATATTTAACTGATTTTCAAACATATAACAAATAATTTAATACAGGGCACTTCTTGTGTATCCATGACTGGAATACACAATGTTCTTTGATCCTCAAAGCCTCTATTTGCCATTTATTTTCCAGGAAATTTGTAACAATTTTGACCACAATTTCTCAAATAGTGATTAATAAAAAAATATGGTTGAAAATACAAAGAAATATGTTTCTTCAGACAAATTTTTCCATGCTATTCAAACCTTCTAAAGCAGGGAACACAAATGAGAGGTATGAGTTGAGTCTGAATAACAGGTAATCTAGCTGCATGAGTAATTCTCCATTTTTACGCCTTTATACACAGACAGACTCCTAACACTGGAGACCAAAAAATCCCTCAGTAAAACAGCTTTCACTCTAGATTTCTTCTGGCACATAGCCTTGGTAGCTGGAAATAATGCAAACATTCTTTAATCTCAGTAGTGAGAAAAGGCAGAATGTGCACACACCCTGTTTAGCACTGATTCCCCAACATCTTGTGCACCCTTGAGTTTTCCTTCTTTCTTCCAGTCTTTCAAGAGACAAGGGTGTTTTTTTAATTAATTCATGTTCTCCTCCAAAGATATCAATCTTGATGAATTATGTCTTTACCATTCCTAAACTCAATGGCTTTCAGAGCTAAATCATTTGAGATCATTCAGAGCCCTTCACTGTATCTCTTAAAATAGCAAGAGAAGAACATAAAAGATCTTCCACAGGGAGCAATGTCATGCATTCTTAAGGAAGCCATGCCTTTCTCTTCTTTCCACCTAAACTTGTCCAGTTCCATTATAGGACTATACAGCTTCAAGGACCTTTACAGTGCACACCCTCTTTCCCTGACAGCTGCTTTTCTTCTCCTTTCTTTCCTACTATCCTTCACCTGTGGAGGAACAACCCCTTGTGCTAATATATGGTGGAGGCCACCCAGCTGGAAAGCAGCTTGGCAGAAAAGGACCTGGGGGTGCTGGTGGACACCAAGTTGAACATGAGCCAGCAATGTGCCCTTCCCACAGAGAGCTAATGGCATCCTGGGCTAGGCTGCTGTTCATTTACTACTGTTTACAAAGTACTGGCTGCAGGTCAAGGCAGGTGCTTCCACTCAACTCTCGTGAGGCTACACCTGGAGGACTGTGTCCAGTTCTGGGCTACCCAGTACAAGAGAGGTGTGGACATATTGGAGAAAGTTCAACAAAGGGGCTCATGCATCTCTCCCTTGAGGAAAGGCAGAGAGAGCTGGGACCCTTTGGCTCAGAGAAGAGAGAGCTCCAGGGAGACCAAGAGCAGCCTGCCAGTACGTAAAGGGACTCTGAAAGAGCTGCAGAAGGTTTTTCAACAAGGGCATGTAGTGACAGGACATGGGGAATGGCTTCAAACTGAAAGAGAGCAGGCTCAGATTAGATATTAGGAAGGAAATCTTTACTGTGAGGGTGGAAAGACAACTGGAACAGGTTGCCCAGAGAAGCTGTGGATGCCCCATCCCTGGACGTGTTCAAGACCAGGTTGGATGGGGCTTTGAGCAAACCGGTCTAGTGGAAGGTGTCCCTGCCCATGGCAAGAAGTTTGCAATTTGATGATCTTTAAGGTCCCTTTTGACCCAAATCGTTCTATGATTCTATACTTCAGTTTAGTAGTATCTCAGTAGAAGTTATTAGCAAAGGGGCACAACCAAATTCTGGTTTTTAACAGAGAACCCCTCTGGTTTTGGCCAAGATATCTTTGACAAGGTCACCACTTGGGAGTTAACCTCGACAGCTCTTCCTCCTGAGCCTGACTCTCAAACAGCAGACCAGCAAGTCATCTTCTCTGCCAGTTTCTCGCTGTTTTAAGGGATATCACACTTTTAATCACAAAAAACTTGCAATGAACGTGTAGTGAGAGAACAGATTTACAGCTCTTTGTGTCCCATTTTGGATTTGACTCTCAAATAGTGTCCACAGCACAGGAAGTCAACACAAAAAGGCATGACCTCCCTATCATTTAGGTTCAGCAATACCTGTGACAAATCTAGTCATTTGTAGAGTCCAAATTCTGCTAATTTCTTCTGCTACAGCAGGATCAAAATCATGCTTTTCATCTGGACACTGAAAATTTCCCACAGCAAGGAATACTGAGGCAAAGAAAATGACTGGCTGAACCAATGGTAGGAGAATTTGATTACGTCTCTACGCACCCAGCCTAAGTTATTATCCTGCAGCGTAGCATTAACTGCCTAAGATCAGGATCCCATTCCTGTGGCACAGTTCCTCAGCTTTCCTTCAGGGGTACTTATGCTGGCTTATAAAAACAA
Source organism: Climacteris rufus (assembly GCA_013398175.1). Classification (NCBI taxonomy): domain Eukaryota; kingdom Metazoa; phylum Chordata; class Aves; order Passeriformes; family Climacteridae; genus Climacteris; species Climacteris rufus. The sequence goes on from VZRZ01004928.1 coordinate 1,152,489, forward strand.
GAAATACAGAGCAACTCCCGGCAGAAATCCTTCTTCTTTAGATGAATTTGATCGAAGTGCACCACCAATAAAACCAAAACCAACCAAACAACCAAAACATTTAAATAAAAGGAAATATGTAAATCTTTTCTGTGCTGGCTTTTCTTTCCCTTTTCCTACTAGGAACAGATAAAAACCAAGTCAGCCTCTTAAATAAGAGTACTTACATAACAGCTGTGATTTCAAATATTCCTGCAAGTATTTTAAAAAGAAAACTTTCAAACCATTCCTTGTAGTCACAGAGTTTAGATATTTGATTTATTCAATTTCTATTATTTAATTTGACCTATTACTTAGCACTAGAAAACATCAAAAGAACCCTGACAGAAACATCAAAGACATCTGTCTTATAAATTCATAGCTGAAACCATATAGCACATCATAATTTTTTAAATAATTACAGATTTACTATACTCAAAATAAGATGATTATTGTAAATTATTCCTCATATCAGTTACCACAAGTAAGTTTTAGAAACATCTGCTAAATGTAAGTATCTGGATACAGTTAATCCAATTCACGTAACATTATACTCAAAATGGAACAGAAAAACAAATGAGAACCTTTAAAGTCATAACATCATTTATCAAAAATTACCTGTTTTGCTTAATTGAAAATAGCCCTTTTAAAAACTTCTGAAGAATCAACCATGAAGTTCATACATACATTCTACCAAACTACTAGAATTCCTTTTTTAACTAAGGTTGCAGCTGATCTTAACTCAAATATTGTGCTCCATCTGTTAATCTTCATAATACCTACTATTCTTTCAAAGCATCCAAGCATCTCCAGTACATCCATGCATGCTCATTCCTTTTTTGAAAGCTCAAGCCCCCTGTCCCCCCAGGCCTGGTTGTTTTGGGCTTTTATCTGAGCACCTAGTTTATTTAAACATTCACAAAACAAATTCTTACACTCACAATAAAATGCTTCATTCTCATTTATGTCCAGACTGAAGTAATATCTGTCTGTACACAAAATTAATACACAAGTGTATAATTGTAGTTTTATGCTCAAGTGCCCCAATTATGCACTTTGAAATACTTTAAAGGATCCATCAGGAACATTCAATACCTCCAAACTGTAAAGTCTTGAGGAGTGTCTTTTGACAAGACAGCTGCATTATGGGGAAATCTTTCAGCTAAAAACAGAGAAAGCAATCAATCTGGGGGGTTTTTTGACTCCAAGACACCCAGGCTGTAAGGCATGGTGGGACCTACCTGGTGCAGTGCATTTTACCACAAGGAAGATACAACAGGAAAATGAATAGTTCATTCTGCTTTTGTGTAATAAAGGTGTCCCAGGTAAGGACAAGAGGCCCACCCTACAGATTGTTCAGAAAAGTAATTAAGGATGTTTGCAACACACACGTGAGGACCCTACACCTTCTGTGCTTCAGCCCCAAGTCAACTGCAACTCCCCACACATGCCTGGTGAATATTCATCCTCTGCGTTTTCACTTCTCCTTACGAAACACTTTCAAGAAGGAGTTTTTTTAAAAAGGGAGTGCAGGAGGTGACTGTCAACAGTTTTTGTTACATAAATAAATTTCTCCGCACATGTGGCAGAGAAGGGAAATCTATGTTAGCCCATCTGACTGCACTGAAATAGGTGATAGGTGATTACATGATGCATTACACTCTTCCACACAGACTGGTGATAAACTTGCCATATCCTTCATGTTATAGTTTATTAGAACAATTGGTGGTGTTCTGGGGCAGGGCTGTCCCAGTAGCACAGGAGAAGGTAAGGGGACAAACTTGTTTCACATGACAAACAAGCACCAAGTTGTTCATAAGAGGTAAGGAAATCAGGAATGGTAAAATCAGAAAGCATAACAAGAAGGTAGACAATTCATTACATTGAAAAGCGCATACAGAGAAAAGGGCTTCAGGCTGACTCAAAGATGGTTAAATAGTGAGGCCATGTTAGCAAATATTTTCCTCAATGAAACCAAGACATGGTAACTTACAGTGAGAAATTGCAGTGCTCTGTGCAACTCATATGGGATTTAGCATTGAGTGCCAGGTGTGTGTAGTCACTGCTGACCATCAACACAGAGATGCGATGAGATGAGCGTGTTTAGAGGTCACAGTCCTCAAAGAGTGATCACAAGCACCAGAGCGAAACAAAATACCAGCTGCTGTTGAAGTTCTTCAGCAGGGCCAACAGAGTGTTAAGTTCTTCCAAGGGTGATGGAAAAACCACACATTCTCAAGAGGGAGCCATTCACAGCTGTTCCAGAGAAAACACTCCATGCAGAAATGCTCCTGAGCTCCTCATCTAACACACTGTGTGGGTTCCTGTCTCACAGCTGCCCAGTGCCCACCTCTGCACGCTGAGGAGCTGTGGTACCACAAACACAGACACAGTGGGGTTACTCACCTTTTGTATAATGCTCCAGAGGCAAGAGCACCAAGACAATTGGTCTACAGCTGCAAGTCAATCTATCTCCGGCCACAAAAGCCCCACTACTAGCTTCACCCAACTTGTCAGTTCTCCCTGTCTGGTGTGACCCTCCACACTGAGGGTTCTGCTACACTAAAATAGCAGAAAGGAAAGGGGAGCCTTCTGCTGGCTTAGCACATAGGAACGACTCAAGGCGGTCAGACGAACACAGTAATTGCAAGAAGAAAGTGGCACTGCAGGTACCAGCTGGGTTGGCTTTGGCTGCTCTTGAACTGCAGAGGCTTTGGTTTTGGTTTTCCTGGGCTCTCTTCATCCTGTGAATCCAAACTCCCAATTCTCACTTTCCAAAAGAGCACCCCATATGCAAAGCCACAACTTCAGCTCTCCGTGAAGAGCCCTTCTAAGAGAGAGGTGCCACGAGAAAGCTGCTGCACAACCAAATTAAGCTACAAAAGAAGCCTCTCTCCTTGACTTTCCCGGAGGACACTGGCTTTTCAGGTCTCTGCAAGCTCAAGACACAAATACTGCCATAAAATTTAACCCACTTTAAGCAAAAAATAACTCATTGCAGCTGTCACCTAAAGTGACATCCAAGGGAAAGTAGTGATACAGGCAGGGCAACGTACACACAATTCTTTCTCCCTTCCTTCCTTGCAGGAAGTAGAAACAAATATTTAATGCATTCCAGGGCCATTCTTAGCAGGAAAGTAAGGCACAAGTGGGTAATGCCGATTTATATTAGTTCTTGAATATTATTAGGGCAATAATCACTTATGTATGTTGGTAGTTAGATATTTAAACCTCCAGTTTGGTTTGGCAACTTCCTCTGAGTACCATTTGTACTTTACAATGGCTACAGTGGTGTTCAGGCATGAGCTTCTAAGATTAAACTAAGCTTCTGATTTTGCAGTTGCATAACTATTTATAATATTTCAAACAACAGGTCAATATTTTTCAGAAGCTGTATATGCCCTCCAGAGCACAGAGTTCACATGTCCTGAAGAACAGGCATTTTAATTTTAAAAGCAGGTATTTTTATTACTTAATTGGCTCTGAAGTGTATATATATAATTTTTTTTTTTTTGAGAGTATAAACTAGGGAGAAAAGCTTAGGAAGCAACACTGTCTGCTTTGGAGGGAGTACTTACCCATCTGCCCTTCTGGCCAGAGGTTTAATAGATTTCTATTTTTATAAAGGACATAAGGGGAGGGGGTGGCTCCATCAGTTTCCTACAGAAACCCAGCTGCCAAACTGGATGTGCCAAAGGGGAATTTTAGGGAATTTTAAAGAGATAACCTCTGCTGAGACTGCAATGTCAGCTTTGTAACCTCATGACTGGAACATGTGCAGTGAATGCTGGATTGAAAAAGCTGTGCTATGGGAGTTAGAAGAAAGAAAAAGAGAAAACAGGAGCAGCACGAACTGGGATTATTACTCTGTGATGAGAAGAGGACTGGAACTAAAAAACACTGTTAGTTCACTAGGAAAAAATACATCTATAGAGTAAGCTCACTTTGATTTGAGTATTTATTGATAACCTCAGTGCACTTCCCTTCTCCCAGCCCTAATATGGTCTCTGTATTTTATGCTGATGCTGTTGTTCCATTCAGCAGGTCAGTTGCAGCATATTTTAAACAACACATGGAGCCAAACTGACCTCTGGTTTAAATGTTCAGCACAGAAATTGCAGGGTAGGGATTGATCAGGGAAGAGGAAAGGGAGATGAATAGGAGCACTGTCAATCAAAAGCAAACAATGAATAAATAAATAAATAAAAGATTAAATAATTGGCACTTTTTTGATCTAGTCCTTCAGCTTCTAATCAGCTTTTCTTTCATGCTGAGGCAAAATGAAACTAAATCCCCTGACTTTAAAATTATCAAAACTTTTTTTTTTTAATTTTACAGAAAATAGATAAAGAACTATGGGCATGTGCTACTATTTACTCATCAGGATCATAATGTTTGAAGAAATTTTGTATGCTAAGGAAGCTGTAAAACATTCGTGATTCTAAACTAAGATCAACATTCAAAACAGTAAGGACAGCCAAACAACCCACATGAATACAGTAGCCACAAATACCTTCAAAGGCCTATAAAAATCTATTACCAAGGAAGGGAATAGCATTAAAAGTCTTATTTGGGGATTAAGAAGGTGAATTTGGTGATTTTCACTTAGACAAGTAAATGTCTATATTAAATTACAGAAAGGGATGTCTCGTATGGGTAAGACCCCATTACAAAATATTTTCAATGTCCATTTGTTTTCTTCCGCTTCTCACGTATAGTGGTGTGCTTGCAGAACCATCCCTTTTACTGCCTTTAAAATAGATACGAAAAGATGATGTCATCACATTTCACCTAGAAGGGAAGCAGTAATAAATACCCTTTTGCAGTGAAAGCAGGAATGCTTTATGATAAAATATAACAGCTCTTTAAAAAGAAACATTTCAAAGTAACAGGAATGTTAGAAAGGTAAAATAAATTAATAGTATATGTTGTTAAAAACTACCTACAAATCTTTATAATCCAATTCTCTCAAGAGCTCCAATATGTGGTGACTGTCATTAAATTATCAATCTAAGAGAAGAAGCCGTCTTCAAACTTGAAGATATATATCCTGTTTAGCCTAATATTTGGGAGTTTTAGAAAAAATTTTTTTTCATATTTTGAGTTAGTGATGGGGTTTGGAGAGTGTTGCTTTTTTTCTTTTAAAGGAAATTGTCAACTGAGGACCCTCATACAATAAGGCACACGCTAATATATGCTATCTTTAACTAAATGTTAGTTTGTTTCACCAGTGTTTGTTCTTCTTTCTGGGCAGTACTTCATTGAGGACCTGCTCCCTTGAGGAAACACAAGCTGCTTCAGTGCAGTGTATCTCAACATCTCTCCAGAATAAAAGACATGTAATCAAATAATTAGCATCCAGTGTAACCGTTCTGTGCATCAGGAACAAAAACCTAGACAAGCACCTCTCTTTAAAAGTATTGCCTCTTCTACTTTGTTGCCTCTAACTGATCTGAAAATAGTATTATTTCATCTTCAAGTCAAAAAAGAAAACAACTTGTTATACTGCAAGTGGCTTTTGGTAAGAAAAGCTTTGCCAAGTTAGAAGATTTTTGCTCTCTCAGAAAAAAAGTATTTCTATGATGTATTGTAAATCTTTACCTCCCTCAATTGAGAGGTAGGTTTTTATGCCTTTCAAAATTTATTATGTCTGCTCGACTGTGCTTTCCTAAAGATCCCTTTCAGCTTCTGTTCCAACTAGCAAGTGAAAATTCTCTCAAGTGCAGTAATGTAAAAAGAGTAGGAAAGAAATTCAGCACATGAACAGGACAGACACACAATGTAGTGCAGTGCTTTGCAGAGCCCTACAAAGCACATTGTGGCTCGATTCATGAAATACCTGAATTCAAAGTACTTGCTAGATGGGTCTTATAATTTATTAAATTTAATATTATAAATAAAACCATGAAGTAAGTCCCAGTTGAAATGCTTACATTTCCAAAGAAACCCTACAAACTCAGCAAAATCGTCAGTCTTTTACATACATCTTTCCTACCCATATGCTATTTATTTCCATTATGTGTGATTCAGGTTCCAATTCTACAAACTACTATGGAATTTTAAATTTTAATCATAAGAGTAGTGCCACTGAGCTTAACAGGGCAAATGCCGCTAACGTAACCAGTGATGCACATATCAGCCTATGAGCTGAGGGATTTATACTGCAATACCCTCGGGGCAAGGAATATGGGTTTTCCTACATTTCATAAAGCAGCACATAAGTTTGCTGGAAAACAGAAAATAAAGATTTAAGTTTTAAATTTTTCCTATTACCAGCAAGCCCAAAGAGAAGAGCAGAAAGCCCAGAAAAAGCTCTGCAATACATCAGATTAAAAGGATCTCCACAATCTTCTGTCTGATAATGATAGCCAGGAAAGGTACCATACAATATGATAGAAGAAATTTGTGATTAATTGGAAAACTAATCAGAAAGCAGTTTCTCCTACTGCCATTCTTAGCTATTGTTTTGTACTTATGTCAAAAGCAAAAGACTATACTACTCTATTAAAAAAAACAAACACAAAGCCAAAACCAGTTTCAACTACACTAACTATACCATCCTTACATTTTTCCTACTGTTAAGCTTATTCAGTAAGTAAAAAAGGGAAAAAAATCACACACAGAGGCACCATCAAATTCACTACCAGAGAAACAAGCAATAATTAGCCAGCAATGACTCTGATATTTCAGTATATATGCACTGCATTAGATATTCCAGACTATTTCTTGAACACAAATTCATCCTTCATGTGCACAAAGTGCAGTAAATTCTCTCATAATTGTAAGAGTGCAGGACAACCTTGATAATTTTAATTACTGAGAAGTTTGTCTTGGATTTCTAAACACAACTGGTAACAAGGTACACAAAGCAAGTAAGTCACACAGAAACGGAAGCTAAGGCTGCTTTAACAAAATGATACCTTACTAATACATTAGGATTGTAGGCTTTGGTCTCGTTACCAAGTATGAGCAAGTGTATTTCACTGACTTTTATAAGATGAATTGATTATTACCATGACATTTCAACCACACGCAAAAAAGAAAGGTGACACTACAGCAGAAATGTGCTATCAGTTCAACAGTGGTGATTTTGAGAAAGAGCTTTTCAACTTTATACTAACAGGGTTATTTCATGAGCTGAAAATAGTTTTATTCCCTTATGTCAAATAACATTTATGTCTCTGTAATGTGCACTATACCATAAAAAGGGAGACATGAAGAAAAACATGACTTTACAGACATGACTACAATCACACAGTATTCCTTTATAAATAATTCTGAAGTAAACAAAATCTGCATATAAATAACATTTCTTATATTGACTGTTAAATACACTGACAGAATCAAACAGCAGCAAAATGTTGTTTATGGTAAAAATCCCTCCTTTTATTTTAAAGATATAAACAAAATATTTATTTTTGTAACCATCAAAGCAAGCAGCTGACTTTTGATTTTGTCTGTGAGGAGCACACATCTACAAATAAAGGAAGAGAGAAAACAAAACCCAACGTGGTAAGGGGAAAAAAAAGACACAAGTGAGTTTTCACACTATTGACAAGGCTTATAATCCAGAAAAATCTGCCGTGTGAGCCAAGGCACGGCAACACAGCGTTTAGGCACACAGAGGAGAAATGCTTGTAAATTCCACTGGTCCAATGAGCAGAGACACAGTTTTCATAATTTTATCATTGTGCTCCACGGCTGAGCGGCTGACAGGCCAATGGCAAGGCACAGGTTCCCATTTGAATGACATATGGGTTCACCCAACCAGAGAGATGTTAGAGCATTAAATACCACAAACAGACAGGACAAGAATACAAAAAGCCAAATTAACGCTCGCACAGCAGCGCTCCGGCAGGGACCTGCCTGCTCCAACCCAGCACCTCTGCCAGGTCCCCAGCATTGGGAAAACCATGTCCTCCAGGTAACAGCCTCTCACCTCATAAAACTCAAAGACATGCTGAAAAATTACACTTCAAAGGGTGGCAGGAAAATAAGAAAATGTGTATTTTTAAAACACTGGTAAATTTAGACTTAGACATGTGGGGACTGAGAAGTGAGCAGGAATTACTCTTTCCCACAGTATTTCTAAAAAGTGCCATGGAAAATACAATTTACCTTTGTGGAAAGCTGTTCTTCAGACAGAAGTGTTTAACATGTTATATAAACATGTTATGCAGTGATTGTAAAGCACGGGGGGATTTTTGTCACATTTATTGCATTTGTTAGCCCAAACGTAGTAGTCTTGTAATCACCACCACTGCTGTAGTAAAACACTTCAGTAATATTAACAAAACAATTGCTTTCAGCCAGGCTTGCAGAAAGGGAAAGAGATTATACTGAACAATTTGGACCCAAACAAAACAAAAAAAAACAAATAAAACCCCGAAAGAACTGCAGACCAGCACGCAGAAGGAGATGATGGAGCTGATTTCAACTAACAATTCACCATCCGTTGAAATTCCCTTTTGGGAACAAACCAAACCCAAGTCATGTAAGTTATGGAATACTGCCTAAGACACGAGCTGTCCCCTCCCTGTGCAACGTGACGGAGCAACACAAGAGCCACACAACACTACCAGTCCACAGGAGACGTCTGGACTTTGGTGAACTGATGGAGGAATTGCATTAGCAATTTTCAGGCTTTGGTCCACAAATACAAGAAGCTCTCCACGATGGCATTTAACAAGCACCACCTTTACTCAGCAAGGTTTGCAAAAGCACAGGCAGAGCAAGCTGCTCTCAGGCTGCCTAATAGCCCTGCCTGTTTACAGGCAACTTCCCGGGTGAGGAGGAGTGGACACCTTCATCCCTGCCCCTCACCCTGCACCCAGTCAGCTGCTACCTCCCCACAGCTCAAAACAACTCAAGAAAGTGCTAAGAGATGGTGCCTTCCACTGACTTTAAGGGAGTTTTTCTTAAGTCTTTCTGTGCTCTGTTTTCACTCTGAAGATCTCTCCAGGCATGGTCTCTCTAGATTTATTTTATAATACCAGGATCCTCTTCTGTTTGTACTGCATTTTTCCTGCTCTTGTTCATTTTACCCTTTCAGTGCTAACGCCATCGTCTATGCAGAGGACTTGGGAGATGTCACTAGGTTCTGCAACACTCTCCATCAATAAACTGAAAGGACCAGAAGGGAGGATTATCATTAGGCATATATTCAAAATAACTGTTTAGATCAAGGGTACTGATTAATTACAGCAACTCAAAAGTCACAGACAATCTCTTCCTGACCAAGAAATTAACTATCCAGCAGGAGCAGCAATCCGTAATAATCTTCATTGAAAAGTTACTTAATCACATACAGTTTATTTTTTAAGTGGTTGAATTTTTACTTTACTGGCACAAATAAATACTTTTTAGGACAACAGTGAATTGTTGGGAAAAACAACAACAAAGTCTTTCATTTCCTTAAAAATTCCAGCACCACATCACTGTCTGCTACCTCTTACTTCTTTTCTCCATCTCCACACACATCACCTGGTAGAACCCACTAAACTATATTACAGGTTAAACTTTGCCCCAAGGTTTATCCCAGCAGTATATTTTCACTTCTGAATTTATTTTGCCTGAGAACTTCATATTCCAGCATGACTTTCAACTGAACCCATCCAAGTAGTATCCTCTTATCTTCTTTTTTTGTAGTTAATTACTAAGAACCTATTTCAGGACTAGATACACCAAAATACTGAAAGAATGCCCCTCTGATTCAGGAAAAACCCCAAATTCAGTTAAATACCTCCCTAACCGTTCTTCATGTAAGCAAGGTGTACACCACCTGAAAGCGTACGATGAAGAGCAAATTAATCAAAGACTAGGAAATGTACTGCTTAGCTATTTTAACATCTAACAGTAGAAAATTATTTCAAAGCTCCCCATACACACACATAATTGTGTTGGCAAAACACAAGAAAAGTAGATATGAAGCGGAATTGTCAGTGATGTCCTTCTTAAAATACTATCTTAGAGAATGACTCTCATACCCTCTAGGCCCATCCATTCCCATGCTCTGTGCTGGAAGATGATACTCATATTAAAAGATCCATCAAAGCCCGCCCTACCTCAGACAAGGAAAAAGAAGGCAGCACAGCTAATGGGAGAGAAACCTTCTGAGCCGTAGGCAGAGCATTTTCCCCCTTGCCATAATCTCTCACCACTCTCCCATGCTACGAGAAGTTGGCAAACTGAGACAGAATCCCCAACTCTAAAAAGCAGCAGCTTTCAAAAAAGCTTAGGAAAGGGGGAGAAGTAAGGCTGAAGATTAATAGGATCTTCAGAGCTCACCAAAGTGCAGGACAGAGAGGGGAAAAACAAAATCAATGTCTATGACATTTCAAAATAAAAGAAATGTGAAAACCACTTTTTCCTTAGAAGTTAAAGTTTTTAGCTATATATATGGATGAATATTTCGATGTCTGATATGGGTATGTGAAAAATCCTGAGGGGTAGTTTAGGGTGTTTTGTTTTGTTTTCTTTTAAATAAAATGCAGTACTAAAGCACAGCAGGAATTATTAAAAGTGGTTTTCAACCAGGAAATTTTCAAATAAGAATGAAAACATTATTACACAGACACTCAGGAAAAGAAAAAAATCGAAGTCTGTCAAAACAGAAAACTGAAGTAAATTGCAACATCTGAATATTTAGATTTGACTATAACTGCCAAGAACATACAGGTTATAACTTACAACTGGAAAAAAAAAAACTAAAAAGAAAAACAGTATTCTGGGGGGGAAAAAAAAAAGGAAACAAAACTTTTCTAATTCCCTCCAAATATTTCTTTTGAAACCAATTTTCTTTTAAAGACACTTTTAACTATGACAAAAATTCATTGCCTGGTAGAAAACTACACTCACCCCATTTTCCAACAGCTTACGTGCAACCAAACAAATGCACTGCAGAACACCATCCTACTTCGGTAACAGGTGGAACTTACTACACATAAAATTAATATGGACTTACAATAGACTTACATAAAACAAAGATAAGCATACTGAGTTAAACTTATACATAGTTTGCTTAATGTAGTGTTCATGTAAACCTGTAGGCAGACACACACACTAAAGTGAGTCACAGTGGAATATGACTTTTTTTGGAGGTTAAGGTAATTTTAACATGAGAAAATGCTGTACCCATCTACAGAGCTCCAGAACACTGACAGGCTTTTTCTAGCTCTGTTTCTCTGGAACATAAGCAACATGGTATCAATAAAATGAACAAATCATTCTCACTAAGTTAATGAAAATGGAGTTATTATTTCACTAAATCAACTGGCAAGCCCTTTCAAAATTACTCTGAAACCAAAGGCACCAAAAACTTTAACAACACTGGTAAAAATATTTTCAGCTCAGAAAGTAATGTAGCTTGATGGTCAGTATTTGGGCTGCACAGCTCAGGGGTTTTTCAAAGATGAGAATTCAATCAAACCCCAAACTCCAAGCAGAATGAAGCCTTACAAGCTTTGCTTCTCCCACCATGGTGCAGAAAAGCCCTTGCATGAGTATCATCTGAACTCCCAACCAAACAGATTACACAGTACATCAATATGGCTCATCTAACACTCAACAATGGAAATTGAAAACCAGAGACTTTCTTTTTTAAGTTTTAAGGACAATATTCAACTGTTCACACCCCCTTCTGTCCCCAACCCAAGCTGTATAAGAGACGAAAATTGTAAGAGTTCTACCATTGGGAGCAGCTGTAAATAAGAACAGCTGTCCTTATCTTTCATTTAGCTGAAGACACAAAAAAAGTCAGGACTAAATTCACTCCGTCTTCAGTGCTTTTTCAACTGATGACCAAGCGGTATTTAATGGAATGACAGAAAGACAGAGTTGGGAGAGGGGATGGACAGAGGGAAGCACATTAACAAGGCAATGATGCCCATCCTTCAAATGTATCATTTTCCTTTCAGTTACAAAGCTGTTTCTAGATTAAGGGTATACTTAGAAAAATATGCTGTATTTTTGCTTTCAGAGCCAAGGAGACAAATACCAAAGTCCTGCAGGAAGATAGGTAAGTCTTAGGCAATCACCCAGAAGGGGGAAGGTTTCAGGTATTAAGATGTAAAATTGCACTGAAAATACAGGCTAGGCAGAAAGCTAATGATGGTTTGATAAACCTGATTATAAAACCCACATGGATAGATGGCAGTCAGTGCCTATTATTGCAAGGCTTGGATGGGATTACTTTAATTAATGTTCTACCTAAACTCTTACTTCAATAGCTACTAATTACCATTAAGAACTACCAGCTATATCCGCAGATTAAACATTTCTCCCCACCCCAAAGACCCAATTTTAGAAGCTGCTTCTACAACAAATTATTTGTTATATTGTTTATGGTACCATAGAAACCTCTGCATCCTTTTAAATTTGTGCTAAGATCCTCTGATGCAGATCCTTAAAACAACTTGTTGAACAGATACTCGCAAAACAAATGCCTCTTTCTGCTGAAAGAGCATGAAAAAATGTCAATATACTACATAACTTTATAGCAAAATTAAAGGACTCCCAGTATTTGATGCAATCTTCAGACTGGTTTAAATCCTGTAGTTTTGTCTTTCTTTCTCAATGCACTCAGGAATAGAGAAATAAGAAAGACCTTGTCTTGAAGATGCAATTTTTTGTAGATTGATATATTCTCTCTTAAAGGGATATAATTTTACAATCCCTCACAGGTTAGATAGTGGGTTTAATATCTAAAGGAAAGTACATATTTGTCTTTATGTCAATCTACATGAAAGAAAAATCACTGGTAAAGTAGCAATAAAATACATGCACGGCAAGGATTCATCTACATTCCTATTTTGTGGCTCAGATTTGACATATTATTTGCCATACTCAGAAATGTAGTATTTCTGCATGCACACACATTAATCTTGACAAAAAGATCTTATTTCAGTCATGCTGATCCTATTTTAAAATTTATTTAACACTCAGCTATAAAAGGCAAATACTATTTTATAATTGAAAAGGACATCACAGTTGAGAAATACTCCTGATTGAAAACACTATCTCAACAGTTAAAAGAAAAATCCTACTGTCTTTCCTTTAAAAATCAATAAAAAAAGACAGATATGTACAGAGTTTGGAGAAACTAATAAACAAATTGCAACAAGAACAAAAGCCTTATCAGTTTCACACACAAATGTAAAAACTCAATCATATTTTTCCCCACAGTATTGTGAATTTAATACAAACAATGCAGTGTACATCTATGAGGTGCTGTATTTAAGAATTTTTCTGTCTTTATAAATATCCACAAATTTCAGTAAACAATTATATAGGCTTGCAGTTAAAAAGAATAAAAAAAGAAACAATTCTAGTAGAGAATATATTTGAAAAATAAATTTAATCTATTCTCCTGCAAGACAGAACTCACTGTATATTGCTTAACTGTCAGTATACTGGTTTTAGTACAGTCAAAACAATAGCTTTGTACAAGCAAGAAACCATGAAGAACAAAAAATAAATGCAAACCAAATCAAACTCTGTACATGAATTATGATTAAAAAGTGACTATTAGAACAGCTACAATACTTCAGACAAAATTTTTAACAACATTTGCTTTCTCCATCTGTCTTTTTTGAAGACTTACTTCAGCAGTGAGTCAGATTTTGGACAACATTTGATGTGGTGCCATTTAAAAAGAGATATAAGAAGGAGGAGATTTTATGAAATAATTTCTGCCAAAATCCAAGGCAGATCTGGAATATGACAAAAATTCATGTCAAATAACAGTCTGCCTGATGTTTAGATTATTATTTATGAAACGTGAAGAAAGAAGCAAGCTTTCCAAACAGTCTTAAGGAACTTAGATTCTAGTTCTTGCAACGTATTATAAGAAAATTAATAGATGCATGGATTTAATTAAAAGATTCTGTGTTTGCCTATTGCTGTTATACACAGAGGAGCAATCATATGCTGGTAGCAGATCTGTGTCATTAGACTGACTTCTGCAATTTTTCTTGTCCGTGTACAAAAGCAACCACACATCTACAAAGACAGCAGCAAGAGGGCTAACTACTGTGGTCTTTTACTCTTGTTATTTACCTTTGCTACCCATGTTGTACACGTTCTTCTCTACCAGAACTAAGGAGAACAAAAGACATTTCAAACAGCTGCATGGAGCATTTTGGTGAGTGGCTCTCTGGCACAGAGAACAAGTTCACAAAGAAAGAGTGCACGGACAGCACATTTTCTTAAAAAAAAAGTTCTAGCCTGTTAGGAGTGTCTACCTAAACAATGCTTTTCTAGCTGGCTGCCAAAACATGCCAAATTAAGGCCCATACTCCTTGTGCAGTGACCTCATTACTTCTCACAAATGGGACTGTTGAAGAAAAATCCTATAGCTATCAGTCAGTCATCATCCTTCTGAATAAAACTGGTTTGAGAAGTCAGACAAGCATCTTGACAAAACTGTGTTCTGTAAAACTAAAAGAAAATAATGGAAACTTATCAATTCCTTTTAAACATTTATTAGGTCCAGAATGGGACTGTTGGATGGAAGAGTACAAGGCACTGCCACACAGCTTTGGCAGACTCAGTTGCAGCCATCAAGGTGCCTTGTTCAAGGACATGAGCCTTAATTAGCCAATTCTGTCTTATTTTTAAATTACTCTGATTGTGGCAATGCAGCAAAGCAAGTCAATCTAACTGCCAAGTGCCAGAGACTCACCTCCTTTCCATCCTCCCAGAACATACTCCCGATGTTTTTGCACAGCTTCAGCACCAGCCTGGCCCCGAGCTGAGACATTTCAGCACACTGAACCAGCAGGAAACTAAGCCTTCTCCTCTCCTTCCCAACAAAAAAGACCCCAAAAGTCTCCTGCCCATTCAGCAGAACACTGCTAAGCTTCATGAAAATCATGAAGGTACTGGACTGACTCACAGGAAAAGCAGGGGATCCAACTGGAATCAATGTGCTGCAAGGAACAGAAAGCCATCCAAAATTATGGAAACTGTTTCCCATAGTCACCCAAGTCTGACTCAGATTTGTAACACCAGCTAAACACCATGTAAGAGGAATGTGATTGATGCACACTGTATTTTGGATCATGCAAAGCATAAAAGGCGTAAGAAAATCTCAGAACCGTAAAAAAATCACTCCAACATCCAAGACATTAAATACACATGTACACATCTATACTTAACGCAGACATCCTCACTGAATTTTGTTAATTAGTCCTTCATCTGAAAATGCTGAAGCAATTCACGATGATATATAAAATACCAGTGAAGCTGACAGATATTATTACCTCAGTAGAGACTGCATATTAAACCTTTCGTTCAAATCTATGGCAGAGCTATGAAGCCCACCACCTACTCTCTACTCTTTGGAGCAAACTCTTCCTATGAGGAGTTACATTTTGCCTGTTTATCATCTCCTACCAATTTAGTTTGCTAAATATTTTTTCCCCAATATGTTGTAATGTGTCTAGCACACTGTAGTTTTTTTAAGCACTTGGGTAGTCAGTGCACATATATAATCCAGTTTTCAAAGTCATAACATGCCTTGAGGGATGTGAAAGGTGTTAGGAAAAATAAATAAGGCAGCAAGAGTTTTGGTTCAGCCAACCAGCCGAAAGTTACGTTCTTCTAAGTACTTGTATGTATTCTTAGCCACTTTTAAATATGTGTTAAAAGCACAGAAACAATAAAGAATTTGTAGTTTTTTAGTGAGCCATGAAAACTTCTGCAGCTCCCTGGTGTAAATGCGGAGAAGTAATGGGTGAGGAAGAAAGATGGTCACCTTCTTACTACTAACTGGATTTGGGTGTTCAGCCTACTTAAGCTCTTAAGTAACAACTTACTTCCGTGGCTAAACCAAAACCAATATTTAACAAACTCAACAAATTTATAACAAAAGCTGCTGAAACCACTGGCAGAGAAAGGCCAAAAATTATCTAAAAGTTAGAGACTTCGTAAATTATTCTTTAAAACACTGTTATTAGGATATTGCCAGCACTCTTAAAACATAAAAGGCTGATACCTTATTTGTTCAATTTGCACCCTGCATATCTAGATGTTTACAAAACCAATGACATTTATTGTGTTTTTCCCTAAAGTTTTGTATTTCAAGATTAGTTTTCTGAAAAACTGAACTGCCTTATAAATGAAACATCTCCAAAACAACTCCAAAAAGTTGCAGAAAAACAAGGAGGGATGAAGGAAAAAGACAAGCTTAGATGTTTAAAATGTTGCCATTACTAAGGGTATCAAGGTAAAAACTGAAGGGATGAATTGAAGGTATACCCAGTGCTCAAAGCACATCTCTGAAATACAAGATAACAATTTGTCTGAGAACATCTTCTCTTTATCTCCCTCAGAGGGTTGTAAGATTATTAATCTTCAGAGCACAAATCACTGCAGAACTACAATTCCCGATGTACCCTGCAGCCCATTCAATTACCTCAAGTACGTGAGTCCTTGCTAAAAGGAGGCAGGTAAGTTTTAAGCAAACATAAACCTAGCTCTGCTGTGCAGTTCGCAGCTCTTAGGGGCTGGACGTGTATTCTTCTCATGCACTATCCTTCTTGCAGAAAAACAGGCAGGGAATTAATCAACTGAGTGAGGCTGAATAGTATTTTTGGTTTCCTGTGAAAGAACAAACTCCAGGTGATACTAGGTTTCCACTATCCCCTAGAATGTTTCAGCTGACAAACAGAAGAAACAAAACACAAGCTCAAGTAATGAAGTGGCACCTGCAAACAGGAACAAAACCTTCTGGCATTGTCTGTCTTCAGACAATAGGATCAATCCAGGAAAAATGTTTGTTTCTCCTCTCTGAGTTTACAACTGCACCTGTGGTCCTGCACTCTGGAGCAGCTTTGACAGGCAGGGAGAATGTCCCATCTACTGCTGTAAAAGAAAGCATGCAAATGGCACACACATGCATGCCTACAACAAGGATGATACCATCCGAGACAGGTGCATCCTTTCCAGGCCTGAGGTCACAGCCATCACACCAGGGGTTGATACCACACACTACAGTTACGACTAACAGAGCCCAACTTCAGCTGAAGCATCTCTCCTGCATGGCTTTCTGGGTTGAATGAGGGGGGAAAGAAAGGGGAGATTGGTTAGGGGTAAATGTTTTCTCCCCATGATATGGTTTGGCTGAGCTTCATGACCTCAGCCATGTCCCACTGCCTGGCTCCTCCATCCCACTACTCAAACTCAGGTGATTCAGGTGCTGCAGTAATGGATGGAACAAGAGATGCCAATACCACATAAGCACAAAAGGTCCTGGCAGTACCAAATTGCCACCAATGTTTTCACAGTGTCCAGTGGTGCTGGAAAGGATCCAAGCAGATGTCAGTGAAAACAAAGATCTCTCCAATGTACATCATAAGAACATACAAACCACCAAGTAGAAGTAGCTAACTGCATCCACTGCTTCAGCAACAGAAGCAAAAAAAATCTCATCGTACAGAAGACCACTGTTAGTCTCTAGATTGGGAAGCACACAGATGAACCACCTGACACCCCACGAAGAGGACAACGGGGTCTCACCTAGGAGATGGCCAACATCAGTTTGTACCACCAGGGCCCCAGTGGGTCAAAACTAGCTGAGTAATAAACTCTACCTCACAGGAGACAGAGACACCCACAATTTGGTGTCTGTTCCAGTACCCACACCATTACTGTATTAACCAGTGGGGTGGAGGCAGATGACATACACCAAATTTACTGCCTGGTACTGCAAAACCATTAATTTATCTTACAGCTATTTTATTGGCACAACCCTTGCTCTGTAACGGTGCTCTTTTCCTGACTATGAGAAATTATTGGGCAGTTTGTGCTAACTGCTTTCCCGTCATGTTTCATTTCCAAACACCATCTTCTGTCAGTTTATTCCCATTCAACCCAAAGTGACTGTCAGCATGAATACAGATGATCTGTTCATTTTTATAATGGTCTAATTTTGAAAGCAGTTTCTACCTCCCCTACTCCTTGAACTTAAAAGGCCAACCAAACAAAAATAAAAACAGAAACTAAGGAAAAATAAGATAAAATGAAAAACCCAACAAAGCACTAGTATATTAAACCTCAACATTACAGGAAATATATTCTGTATATGTCATTGACCCACTTGTGTTTTATTTTGTTTGAGAAAAGACAAGAAATGTGGAAAATGGAAAAGAAACAACCAAATTAAAGGGGAAAAAACACAAGCAAACCCCAAATCACCCTACTCCTACAATGTTTTATCTGCATATAAACACTTTGCACCACAAATAGGCAAATTCTGTTTTTATATTCCTGCTTATTCTACTAATTTTAACATTTTACCAAAAGGATAAGCCTGTCTTGAGGGGGCTGAATCCTCCCCTCCTAGCACCTACAAACACACATCTGCACTGGAAACACTCCCAAAAGGCAGTAAAATCCAGTAAAGACTGGGAGGAGGAATGGTGGGGTTAAAAAGAAAATAAGGAATCCCTGGAAATGGTCCTGCACTGCAATTATATAACTCGATATCAAAGGTGCGAAAGCTAGAATGAAAATATTTGATGTGACAGCTCTTCACCTCAGTTGTAGCATGCCCTATCTAAATAGCAGGAGAGCAGATGGTAATTTTCAAGCACATTTAGACCGGAATGCAAACGATACTTAAAAATAAATACATAAATAAACAAATAACAGTATACATGGAATAAATAAAGCGAAGCCTGTGTAGAGGGAGAGTGTGTCTTACCAGCCTAACCAACGTAGCTGGGGGAAAAAAACCCACCACTGCACACACAAATTTACAGTCACACAAACCCTTCTTCAGATCTGACATTTACAATTTATTTCTCAGCTAAACCACCAACTTGTGGAGCAATACAAAGATGCATGCCCTTGTCCTGGCAAAAGCTTTCGAAGTTCATTGGTATTAAATCTGCAGCCCAGTAAGCTGTGAAAGCTGTGTCTTTTCAAATGAAGCAGCTTTTGAATACTTGTTTTGAAAATTTTAAGTGAATAAGCAGACTGCATAAAATTTGTTCGAACACCCACCACTACCTAGAGATTTATGCAATGTCAGCTGCACCCTCAAACTCCAAGTTATTTTAATGATAAGAAGCAATAAATCATTCTAATATTAATAAAGACTGGTTTCAAAATGCTGCTTGCTCGACAGATAATTCTGAATAGTCTTCCAACTGTCCAACCAAATAAATCAATATCTGGGGTCATGGCAGAGGGGGATTTGTGAGCTATACATGCTCTGTATTTAATTGTCATAGCAAATCCCAGATTTACAGCATCACTACAGCTGATGGAGCCAAGAACTGCCAGTGCTGTGACTAGGAGTGGTGCCCACTGCCGCCCAGGAATCCATGCTGTAAGGATGTTTCCGGATACGGAGATATACATACCACCAGATATACGGATGTGTATATATAATGTATCTAAGTATACTTGCATGTGTATAGCACATCCAAGACAAAATTTAACAAAACTGGGACCAGATGGAAGAGGAAGGACAGAAACACACAGTGAATTGTTTTCAAGTACCTACTGTTCCCCAGTATGGCTGGTGGAAGGGAATGCCCACACACGCCTTTCACAGTTCTCCTCAGTGATACAGTAGGCCACCATGTTTTTCTGCTGGTCATCTTTTCTATTCTATTCTAAAAGGTGACAATCAACACCTGTTACAAGTTTTATGCTTAAGTTGTTGTTTTAAGGAAAAAACACACCAGTTGGCCCACTTAAATAAAACTTCTAAAACTGCTTTCACACATACTATTTTAACAGGCTACATGTATATACAGCCCAATGCAATATACCGATCTTTCGGGATCCAGTAACATCCTACATCAGTAAGTCATGAAAGAAAACATAAAACTGTGCCTGAATAAACCATTGAGAAGTCTTACCTCAATAATACTAACATTAATTATTCCAAAGTCCAGATGCTTCATCCAGAGCAACCCCACCTAAAATGAAGAATTTTCCCTGCCTGCATAGCTACATATCCTATGTGTGCTCTCACTGGTTCAGTTCACAGTCACTGCAAATTCCTTTTGGTGCAGTCACACCAGCTCTGTACCCCAGTCTCCTACACTCCTGCAGATGCCTACTTGACTCTGCGTTGGCCATCTTGTCCCTTGAGTATATCTCTGTTGGTTCCTGCTTCCCCAGCTCATACTCATTTTTAAAGGTCTCCCTCACCTCACCTCCAGACCTTCTCCTGTGATGCTACCCAGCTAAGCCTGAGCTGGCACACAACCCAGCAAACCCTGCTGCTCTGAGAACAAACCCTGAGCCCCAGTGCCAGAGGGCAGCCGTTTCTCATGATAGTAATATGGCACATCTGACACCAATTGAGACTGAAAAGATTTCAAGACAAGATTGTATTAAGGGGGATGGGGGGTGCGAGGAGATCAACTTAAGTGCTGAGATAAATGCAATTAATTGCTGCATCTACAGCACAAGTGTTTCCATCTGATGTGTAAGAGCAGATTTGTTCAAAGCAAGCTAGAACTCCAGCACACTGAAACATCAGATTTCACTCCCGTATTTTGCAAGAACATCGTTTCTGCTCAATAAACATTATTTGGATAAAACACTACTAGTACGCAGTACTGGGTAGGTATTTTATCATTTATTTGCAAGTATCATGCATTTTATAATAAATTAGCATAGCAGTTCAGCAGCAGAGTCAAAATTTGCACCCAAGCATCCTAATTACCAGGATTCTCTCTAAATTCCAATTCTAAAGTGTTATCTCATTTGCTCATTAGTATGTAGTATACATGCATTACTAAAAGCACACACAACTGAAATTACCATAAATATATAGCTACAGTTACATTTTTATTAGGTTTACAAAAACGTGAAAAAAACCTGAACTATTAAATGCAAAACTTACATGTAAAATCGTAATTATAAGTGTCTTAGGTTTAATTTATTGTCCAAAACACCCCAAAAATTTCTGAAGTGAAGATTTGTATTTTATATAAAAACTAGTAATAACTGTCTATTCATGGTCTAGAAAAACGAGAGGTTACTATATGAAGTAACTTGATTGTATTGTAATGTGGCTTCCAGGTATTAAAAAAAATATAAAGCCATTTATTATCTATTAATAGAGCAGACTAAATTGATAAAATTAAGCCCCATTTTAAGCCACTATATAGTTTTACGAATTTGTTAAAGTTGCTTCCTTGTGGCCAATTTTGGAAAGTAAACTGTTAATCAATCAGTATTAAGATCCTAACTCCCAAAGCATGCCAAGGCAGAGAACAGATACACGGGAGTGCTTAATATGGGTACACTTGCACACATTCTCACATGGAAATCCGTAAGGTAATCTTTACTTTATTTGTAGGTTTTTGATTTCACAACAAGCAGTGAGAATCAAGACAGATGGCTAAACAACATACAAAATGCAAAAATTATTCTCAAGAAGTGTCTCATGCAAACTCTACACCTGACCTCCCTTCCTTGCAGAAACTCTCACTAAGCTTCAATGGGATGTTTGGAAAAGAAAAAACAGTTAAAAAAGAAAAAATAGAGCTTTTGTTTAAAAACAAAAAAAAAAACCAGGAGAAAAACGTGTGTGTCCGATTCACTGAGTCTCCTGTTCAACAGTCCTCCTATCAGCTACGGTGGGCCAGTGCTTCTCACTGCCATGCTTGCCCCTGCTGTGGAGACCACGGCGCCCACAGGGCTGGCCTGCCAGCTTGCTGCCCTCTCAAAATCAGGGATTTTTTTCTGCAGGATGCAAGTGCAATTCTGCCCATGATTCCAAGCGAGACACAAAACACCGTCTTCTGAACTCTTACAGTTTACATGTGGTATTTCAGAAGAAGTAAGAATACCTGCCATCTCCAAAGGGTGTTTTCATAGCTTCCACATGCATTTTAAATTACTTGCCTGATGGCAAACATCTTGGGCCCAGAGAACCCACCCCTCCAAAAAAACCCCCTCACTTTCACAAAATTAAGAACCAGAGTACGAGGGTTTTTTTAGTAATTAACATCTCTGCTTTCTGAAGGTATAACAATGTGGTACAGGTTTAATAAACTGACCACACTGTTGGAACATGAGATTCACTACAGAAAGAAAAACAAATACTCTGATTGAAATATGGCAGAAGGAAAGTGATTTCACATTCATGTCATTCAATACTTTAAAGACCAAGTTAATTTTCAGATCTTTTGGGGTTATTTTGATTAAGTTACTTGAAGGGCACAGCAAGCTTTACATGATATTTGCACATGGCCACAGTTCTCCAGTCAATGAGCCTTCCTTGTCTGTGGAAGTATAGTCCATGTACATGAATACTTCTGTGCTGGATTGAAAAATTCTTTAAAACTTCTGTTCCATGTATTCAGTTGTAACAGATTCATGCCAAGAGACCTGAATCACCTCTTTTTAACCTAAAAGGTTATTCAATTCTTCAGAATTCTTGCTCTCAACGACACTCTCCAGTTCACTGTAGCCATCCTGACTCTTTATCTGAGCATCTCTATTAGCCATTTTGAGGGACCAAAACCCAGATTCAGTTTGCCAGTATCACTTTCTTTTACTCAGCCAAATATCATATTAATGCTTTTAAACTGCAGGATTGCACAAGGAACTGGCACTCAACTGATTATCTACCATGACCTTCAAAGCTTTCTCTGTCACTGCTTTTCCAGAAGAAAGCGATATCCCGTAAGTGAGAGCTGCATTTTAGTTTGTAGATCACAATGGATTTATTCAAATCAAAGTATTCTATATAAGGCTGGTCTTATCTTCATTTAACTTGGCAACAGGAAAATGTGGTATGAATAATATACTTTAATCTTATATTGCATTAATTTTTTTGTGTTATTATTTTAAAGAAAAGTTTAGTCTCACTGATTGGTAACTATTCTGTTTCAGTTTATTATTAGCTCTAGCTTTCACACTATGCTTGGCAAGTCTTTTTGCTAACTAGAAAAATATATTTAAATGTCCTCACACACTTATTTAAGCAATTAGGTGCTTAAACAAATATTTATTTAGTCCTTAAGTTTAACATGATTATTACATTATAAAAATGGCAAACAGAACATTTCTTTCTTACCAGATCATTTTTTTAATTCACAGTTAGTGCTCATTTATAGTTGAAGGAATTCAACCCCTTTTTAAACAGGTCTTCACTAGTTAAAGAAACCACTTAAAAATGAACTTGATCCACATTCAAAATATTCTTTATAAACAAAACAAGAAATTGCTTCAAGAAGTGAAGCTTCTAATTCTAAAATTCTGACAGATGCTGGAAACAAGAACAGCAGGACAGCATTAAGTTTTTCCTCAATTATTTGTTTAGTAAAAAAACCTTCAAGCCATTCCACAAGCATCATCTACAGAGGAAAAAAATCCCTCCTGAGTGATTCAGCTCATGACCATTCCTATCTTTTGTGTTACTGTCCCTCTGAAAGCAACAGACGTATTTGTGTATACACACAATATATCTACCAATCTACATGTATCCATGCTCATAGATTTTATGTTGTTGCTTATTTGAGCTCAATTCTTTCTGCATACAACTTAGTTAAATCAAGCTATGGTCCTTACACCTAAAAACCCACTAACTTACTTCTGTGACTAGTTCTTCTTCATCTGCTTTTGAATTCCTCAATGCCAGATACAATGTTTTTCCAGACAAATTGCTGCCTGCATTTCCACACACAGTTTTTAACAGAAATTCTTAAGGGTTCCAATGCTTGCAGCAGGTAGTATTCAGTCCTGTATCCCCCTTCCCTCAAGTATCACTCTTTAAGGACTGGTCATCTTGCTTTTACTTTATTGCAGTGGTACCTAGCGCGTACTGGTTAGTAGCCTCATCTCCTGCCTTCTCTGCCAGAACAGCAACTCAGAAGCACTTAGCATCATTTGCTTTTGAGTACTCAGTGTATCAAGAGTGATATTATGTATTTCTGAATAAGAGTACCACTTTCCTTCCCCTCTACCCATTAAATTCTTTCTAAATAGGTTATAACCATTTAACATTTCAATCCTGTGAACCTTCCCATCAGATTTCAAGTAATACCAAACAGACAAAATTTATAATTGCAAATGAGAAATTTCAGTTCCTCTTGTTAGCCTGGTTGTCAGCATCAGAGTACAGGCAATTAAATGGGGGTGTGGTGTGCGTGTGGGGGGGGTGTCCCTCATGTTATGTTTGGTTCCTTGATCACTGCTGTTCACAAAGCCACAATTTCAACTCAATGTGTGCTCACATGTTCCTGTAATCTTGCCCTCCACTCTCACTGTCTCAGCTTTGAGCTCTTCCATTTGCTCAAGTCAAAGTGACCCCAAGACATAGCTTCTCTGCTTACTGGAGAGAGCTCAGCCAAA
Organism: Climacteris rufus; assembly: GCA_013398175.1. Classification (NCBI taxonomy): domain Eukaryota; kingdom Metazoa; phylum Chordata; class Aves; order Passeriformes; family Climacteridae; genus Climacteris; species Climacteris rufus. The sequence goes on from VZRZ01004928.1 coordinate 1,176,834, forward strand.
GAACATGCTCCTTTCCGTTTGCAGACAATAACCAGCTTCTCCAAAATGCCAACAACTTTCTACACCAAATTATTTACCCTACCAGCGGGGCACTTTCGGGATCTTTGTTTCTGTACTGCTTATTGGGAAGGAAGGCCTTTTGAGCAAAACAACCGGATAAAGAGGCTTTTAAAAAGCTTTTGCCTCCTGGCAACTAGCATCAAAACCCTACCTTACTTATGTGAATTCTTCCACCAAAGCTGAATGATAGGATGGCCAAATGCAGCTGGATTAAAGGGGAAAGGAAAAAGGGAAAAGGAGAGGTGCTACATTTCTCGTGCAAAATGGAAAAGGTGGGTTTTCTCCTACCTCACAGGATGAAGTCTCAGAACATCCACCGGTAATCATCTTCTGTGAGTCTCTAGAGCCTCAAGTGCGTGAGCCATACTTTACATCAGAAAAGGCCTGTCTAGGTGTATTTTCTGGTCAGCAGAACTATTCAAGCTTCACAGCTTCAAAGTTCTCCAATCCCACAGTGTGGACTTAGTCCGCTTCTATCTGATACCTTGAAATTTCTGAGACAGTAATTTTGTTTTCTACTGAAAAAAAAAAGGAAACTACTGCTTCAATATGCAGCATGGTCTCAATTCTAAATCAGTGGTACTGTAGGGTGTCCAAATGTATGACAAGTCCAGGCAAAGACACCAAAACACAGTAGCCAGCCACATACCATCACCAGCTTTGTTCAGGAGAAGGATTATCAATATTTTTTTTAAGATTTGCATCTGCACACTTATTTTCACATGGCAACTCTTTTCTCAATAGTTATCAAAACATGCCTCCATCTAAATAACTGCTGTGTCAAGATGTACTTCTTGGTAATACAGGTCCAGATTTTTCCCCAGCCCTACTGTCACTGCATTTACCTCGACTGTGTCACAGCAGAAGGGGAGACGTTTGAGACAGAGCACCTCATAGCCGTTGCAGTTTTCCACTAAACAACTCCATGAAGGGACAGGTTGCTGCAGGAAGGGCTGCTAGCCTCACTCCCCTGCCCGAATGAGAAGCCTCCTGTGCCTCCAGCTGGAAACTGCAGTGATAAGTGCAAAACTGACATGAATGGTATGACCTTAGGCAAATCTCACTAAAAATCATGTAAACCAATGGGAGAGCTAATGGCTAGTGGTGGCCTTCCTGAACACAAATAGGGCTTCAAACAGAGCCCCCCAGCAACAGCGTTTCCTCACCCAGTAGGGAGAGCAAGCAGAAGACTGACCGAGCATCCATAAACACCTCTGTCCAGAACAAGGTTTCAGGTTTTCATTATTCACCTAATTTTCCATGAGCAAATACAGAGTAACAAACAATATTAATGCAGCAATATGGACAAACCCATACACCTCTGCCTCAGCTGACAAATATGTTTGCAAGGCTCATTTCACCTTCAGCTAAACAGAGAAAGTTGCCCCAAGACAGGGAATCTTAAGGAAAACAAAAAAAAAAACCAAGAAAAATCTCTCACGGCAACTGCACACAAATACACTGCTATATGTTGCTTGCTCCAATAAGCACTTACACTGACTTCAACCATAGGAAAAATTAAGGGACAAGAGTGAACTCACATCCTTTCAAGGAGTTCTACCATCCAATTCATTCTGCTTTTTTTGAACACAATTGAGATTTTCACAGCATATCACATTCTGGTATCTGAGTATCTCGACTTCCAAACCAAGATGTTAGCAACGTAGATTAAGAACTCCAGCAAGTGCTCAAAAACAAGACTATGCTTCTTCAACCACTGTTCAAATATCAGCTGAAAACTCTTGCCAAGCGTATGAAAGTAACAAAGAAAATGCGGGTTTTTTTCAAGCAAATGTTGAGTCTTAGTATTCTCATTTCATCTCTTACGTGAACTATCCACAATATTTGTTTTCCACTGTAATTTCACATATTCCACACCAGGTGGTTATTAGATGAACTGTGCTACTGAAAGCAACAAAAGGACAACAAATACTGCATTTCAAAAACGACCATGGCGTAGCAATAAAGATGTGCAGATTTATGTTACATTCATTGGAAAAATATCTCCAGGCTAATCATGAACTGTTAAAGCATTCTCAGTATTTCCCACTGCTGCGGTTTTACTTTAAAGGAGGAGGGAAAAAAGGGAAAAAAAAAAATCTGTGATTCAAAATGGAAGTTCAGTAATTATTCACAGCCCAGTATGTAATCGGCACGATGACTGGCAAAGTTCTCAGCACACCAGCTCAGATGTATGTAAGCAAGGCATTCCTTCCCCGCGGTAGGCGGCCCCATGTCAAGCAGCTATGTGCTAGAACTTGTCCTGTGCTACCTGTTCAAAGGAAACTGTGCAAGAATATTTCAAGCTCTGACAGATACCACTTTGTGCAAAAACATCCACAGGAGTATTACAGAAAAAGACAGCACTGATGTTTCAGCAACCCCTGTGTCAAGAAAGGTGTTCTCCTGCATTTTTATTGACACGCAGGAAGCGGATGATCATTCCTGTTACAATCAGTGCTAGCACTGCCAATACCCCTTCTCTAGTCCCAGACTCCCTTCCATGCCTTTTACCAAACTCTTACTTAACAATGTGCACCCACCTTTTTCAGAGAAACTGTTATATGGAATTGCAAATGCCAAATAATCTGTGAAATGTTGCATGTCTAAGACAGTAAAAAGTACCCAATAAAATCACAATGCATTAAAAAACTATCATTTGCAGCAATTCATTGCTGTAAGATTAACACCAAATGCCAAAGTGTGTTGTTCTTTCTTTCAGCAAATATTTATTAAAATACTGAGATCACTTAAGTTTATTACCTGAAGGGAGTCAGGACACAGCCACTCCTGCCTATGTCTGGAAGTGGAATACATAACATCAAGTCCGTGTATAAAAAAGACTTTTCAAGTAAAAACATGTTGTCTCCACTAAGCACAACACTATATGTAACATAGACCTTTCCACATTCCTATAAACAACAGTCTTACAACCAGGTTAACTCTTTCTTT
>VZRZ01004928.1:1179855-1219903 GCA_013398175.1 Climacteris rufus
CTTTAAACAACAGTCTTTCACCCCGGTTATTCTTTTTTTTTTTTTTTTTTTTTTTTTTTAAACCAGATTTGCAGAAAGCTGAAGTTTTTGAGGTCCTGCAAGCAGGTCTAAAGCAACTCCAGTAAAAACACAGCAACTCATACATACACAGGGTTTTGATATTTAGTCAAGTTTTTATTCTGCTATACAGGATATTAATGCAGGCCAAGAATAGGAGTGTATTTTTAGTCAGTTCTACATGTGAAAGACAAAAATGGGATGACAGAACACAAGAGAGAAAGAAGAAATAAAAGCCTACACCCGATACACGCAAAGTATATCTGATCTTTTCCTGGGTATTTTCCATTTACTTTTTGCGGTTACACCCTATTGTAACCCTGATGTTACAGGCCTAAAAGGACTATTAGAAAACATTCTTTTTCTTGTACTGTATAAAATCAAAAAAGAAAAGGCCAAATACCCCACACAATCTTGGCATTTACTGAATCTACTCTTCACCATTTGCTGCAAGACTGCAAATTTACTCAGGTCATAAACCAGTCTTCAGTTTGAGAAGGTTACACAGGATTTTACTCACAGCATCACCTCAGAGGACTAAAAACCCACCTGCCCGCTCTCCAACATCAGGTAGGCTTTTTCTCTTTGGTGAACACGAGGTCTAAAGTATAATTTCCTGCAGAACTTAAGATTCATTTCAGAAATAATCGTTTCCTCCCTAGAATAACTTTCCAAACATAAAAGGGCCATAAATCTACTAAGTACACACTTCCCAAACCTGCAGGGGGATATCTTGGTCTCTGATTTTCCTCAGTTTTGCCAACCAGCAATAAAATGAAACCAATGAAAAATATAAACCAGTCAATTTGCATCTGTCCTTTAAAACACTTTCCAGTATGGTAAAAGAGTCAAAACACACACCAATTTTCAGTGTTGCCAGCTGGGAAAGTTAAAAGACAGCACAGGTGAGCAGTGGAGTTTCTGAGGAGGGTCAGGAGTAGCTAAAAGCAGGAGTCCTTGCTGAGCAGCCCTGCTTGCTTTGTCTGTGCACAGGTTCAATCTGTTCTTGCACAGACCCTTACATGTTTGTTTCTATTAAGCACCACTTGCACAGCACGAAACAGTGTGGGGAGAGAGACAATCCTGTGGAAAGAACACGGTGGTTTTGCTAACCTGTCCTGTAAAGTATTTGACAGCACTGCTTGTAAAACACACATTTACATAGACTCCCGATAACCAATGTTGCTTCCATAATTAAAACAACATCTCCCCTAAATGGCTATATAAACCTTGTTTATTTTGACTGGACTCTTGTCTCAAGTGACAAGTTATATTACAGTTTGCCAGGAAATATGCAGAAATCTCTTCATCACTGTTCTGTGAAAGAAACTAACAGCAAGTGTAAGTTGTCCCTTTGATGTACATACCAAAACTAAATCCACTCACTTTCCTGAAGGTGTATTTGGATATAAGATTTGAGTATGATTTCTAATAATGTCCAGTCACTGAATTGTTTACCTGGTATGTGTCTTGCTCTTACACTCAAATGCAAAAAGCATTAATAAGAAACAATATTCAGAAGAGGAGAAAAAAAATGGAGGGTAAAAAGAAATAAAACAGACACTGATTTTATCCTTGTTACTCTTTCACACCGCCAAAAGACTTTATAAGATTCAGAGATGAAATACGTTATCAGCAAGGATGCAAGCAACTAACACATTTTTTCTATTTTAGGCAAAGGAATGAAGACATACCAGAGAAGTACCCAAAAATGGGGTCACCCAAGGTAGCAGAAGAATAAAAGCCTACAGAGATTGCATGAGCTGTACATTTGAGTTATTCCTTAAGTTCTTAAATCGCTCTTTCATCAGTCTTGAAAAACAACAAAACTCCAAAAGCTTAAAGTATTTACATTAGGATTTTTAGATGTGCCCAGTTAGAATAGTTATAAGGAAGAATGCGATATAGAAACAAACACGAGTAGCAGAAAAAATTACCTACAGAAAATTAAAACAGCCTCAACCATGTTTTAGATTTATTTTGCAGATTTTATAACTCTTCTACTCCCACAAAAAGTCTTAATGTTTTAGGTGATAAAACATGCAAAACTAAAGCAGGTTACTGAGCAAGCTTGAATTATACTGCATGGGACCATGTCATTTAAGACTGACTACATAAAGAAGGTATGGAAAATGCTTTTGTTTTTTTGCAGTACTTACTACTGTAAAAGTAATTTCTGCTCAAGTTTTTCTCAAGCTAAATCTAATATTAATCTTAGTTTGTAAAAAAAAAGCTGCTGCTAGCAATAGGAATCTAATCTTGAGCTATTAAAACATCAGATTTTTTTGAAAGGCCTATTGTTTCAAGAGGAAAACTACCTGACTCTCTCCCAGGGTGACCAAAGTGAAGGCTACTGACCTGTCTCATTCTGAAATTCTCTTCAACTGACTTAGAGGATTAATTCTGCCTACCCTGCTATCAGCTAAAGACAAGTCGCCCAACCCCAGCAACGTGGTCCCAAAGTGAAACTGTAGTTCCAATGAAGTCATAGCAAATTTCCCACTGATTTCACCTTCTTATCTTCAGCCCTGTTTTCAGCTGTGGGAAACACACTCCCTATTTTTCAAAAAGCTACTCTATTGCCTCCCTTGCTTCCTCTAAGCAAGTTCAAATTTAGAGACAAATGATAGCATCTTCTGAGAAACTCATACCATGACTTTAAAAAATAGGAAAAAACAAAAGGCAAGTTCCCTCAGGAACATTGGGAAATATGGTTACAATATTGTTACAAAAATCTTTTTGTACGTGTGCATGATGGGTCAGGATATCATTTCAATAGTATTAAGTGTCAATTGTTCTCTGATTAATATTATTAACAAAAACCTACGATAATATTAAGAGTAACAGTCAATTATTCCTTACCTACACTTCAAAACCCTCCTGGCACAGTCATTATATGGCAGCTGTTGAACAGAGTAATGCAGCAGCCTTTTCTTAAAGCAAGATGCTTATTTTACTTCAAATGTAAATAAACTTATGTCTCCTGCTGCCATGTAAAATGAGCTGTTCATAAGTAAATGATTTTGTACCTTCATAGCGAAGCAGCAAACGGCCCTCTGTTCTCCACTCCTGATCACCAAAACCTATTTCCTGCCTAACTCCAGTGCAGAGTGACAGCTAATACTGCTGGCAAATCAAGCTCCCAATAACAAGTAACTGCTGCTTCCTTTAATAGCAACCTTTTTCAGAACACCAACACAGAGGGCTTGCATGTTTTCTCTCTCATGCCCCCACTTCCAAGCAGAACAAGTGTGATTACAGCTATTAAATATTCCAGCTGAACGACAATCGTTTAGCAGTAACAAAAATACATTTCATTTGTCATAATACATTGATGATTCTTACATACATTCCATACAAATGCTCACTGCCTCTTACTCCAGTATGGATGTAAAAATTAGCATTTACTGAATATCATTACACAGTAATTGAACAAATAAAAATGTTGACCCAGTCTCATTTCCAAGCTATCTCTCACCAGCTGAAAGATCTGTTCTTTTCCCTTTTCAACCTACATTTTTTTTCCCCGCACTGTTTCAAAGAAATTATGGAAGCTACTGAAATGTTTCTATTTACCATAATAATGCAATTCCCTTACTTTACGGATTTTCTTTGGTAAACAATCTCAGATGACCAGCATTAAGATGAAGAGCTAAACTATCATAAAGACCACAAACTCATGTCAAATTTGATTCTGTGATTATCTGTAATCTGTGCTCACCTCCCTCTATAGAGTGAATAACACTCAATAGAAGGGATAATTCTAAAGGAGACAATACAACATAAAGCCTTATCCTGCCATGAACTAAAGTAGCAGCCTTTTCTTCAATTTAGTCAATGAGGCTTAGTATACCCAAAAGAAAGAACCATGCTAAACATTTTCCTACAGTCTGCACAAGCACAGTAATTAGCATTTTCCTAAATCTGAAATTTAAAAATCCCATTTCTTTACATGACAAAGAGCGGCAACTTTTCTTTGCAATTATTAACACTTGACCATCAAAAGACCCATTCTTAAAGATGATCTTACAAGGAAGACAAGTAGCTGTGACTTCTTGTCCCTTTCCCTGATTCAAACTTTACATTCTCCAGGAAGTAGCAGTTCTACTTACTTTACTGATTTTTTTATTCCTTTTTTCTTTTTTCCTGGAAGTTTAAAGAAGTTCAACAGGATGGCAGATGTATCATTCAAATAAAATGTTACTAAGGAATTCTTTTAATTCAAAGTATTTATCTTTTTAACAGAACAGGAAGTTGGGAAAATTAATCCTTTAGAGTTTCAACATTACTGCTTTCCAGGAATTAACAAAGTATGTCCATAATCCACTAGTGACAGCTCCAAATAAATGCCCAGTGAAAAAAGCAAACCAAAATAAACGAAACAAGCCAACAAAAACCCCAAATAAAACACACACACAAGACAAAAACCAACGCCAAAACCAAGCGAAAAATAAATGCCCCCAAAATCCTCAAGGTAAATCAAACAAAAATCAGGAAATTGTACTTCTGAAGCACATGCTCATCAAAGCTTCAGAGTCCCTTCTTATGTGTGTGCATCAAATGCATCTATCAATCTTTAAGAAAAAGCAACGCATCTCAGTGTTTTGTCCTCTGCTGGTTGTTTTTGAGATTCAATCTCATTGATTCATTCTCTGTTCTTGCAAAATAAATAGACTAAGAACTGAAAACTGCTTATTTTCTGTGTCTGCTCTCTTAACCAAGACTAACATCAACTGTGCTAACTTAGGAGCAAAAACTGCAACATATTTAATATCATCTAGATGGTGAGGGCAATTATACACACACAGGACAAAAAATGCAATCACTACACCAGTACTCACTGTATGTATGCACCACATTTTAAGTTAATGGTTCAGAGCAAAACATGACAGTAAGCCTCACTTTCTTGGAATACTTCAATCTTTTAGAATTAAAATGACTTCAGAAAGCAACACACACAACCAGCCAACCAGTAGTAAACACATGTGTTTGCTAGCTTTAAACTCTATCTGCCAAGCCAACAGTCAACTGATTTCCTTGGCGTAAATTCGACATTTCCAACCTGGGACATTACCCAATACGGGCACTGTAAACCCTTTCCTAAATGATGTAATCACACTGGTGATGCTATAGTTCTGGTTGACTTACAGTTTCCATTACAATAAATCCTTGCCACATATTCCTAGAGGTTTTACAACTTTTCTGCCCCTTTAAAAAAAAAGTTACCCCAAGATGAAACTTGCCACATAAGACAAAAACAAACATATTTTCCTTACACCTCAAAATAATCTATATATTAAGAAAGGGGGGAAATGGAATTAAGGCTTCTCTAAATATTTACAGTTCCATTCTTAAAACGAGGACACTGATAAGATTTATTTTTGAATTCTGCAAATCAAGATATAAAAAATTTGTAAAGGGGCAAGTGATTAGCACCCTTTCATCTTACAGTATTTAGCAAAAGCAAGGAGAAAGAGTTGACCAAGGCTCAGGCCTTATAGCTTGTCTTGCAGCAAGCAGGCTCAAGGCAACTGCATGATCAGTACTGAAACGTTCCATTTTAAACAGCTATTAGGAATGGCTGTTGTACACATCCATGCAAATATCTTTCATAAAGAATTTACTATGCATTACAGCAACACAATCCTATTTACACAATAAGTTGTTGTTCCAGTCCATCAAGTACACAAGGAATTTTAATGCAAGCTAAAAAAAAAATCAATTAGGCAATGATCATCTGATTAAATAGGCACATCACACCATTCAATTCTTTCAAACATATTCATAAATCCAAGCCTTCAAACTTTGCTGAAAACTTTCAAAACCTATACGTGAATATTTCAAGCATATGATTTTTAAGCTTAATGAAATTCAACACAGAATGAAGTATTGCATGCTATTATCATGAAAAAGCAACACCATTGGCAGGAAAAAAGCCCCTTATTTTGATGGGTATTCTGAGGTCTTTTTATTTTTAGCAAAAATGTCTTTACAAAGTAGCAGAAGGCTTTCCTACAGCACACAGCAGTAAAGCACAAAAACTTGAGAGGGCAATCAACCCAAAGCCAGAAAACCGATCATGGCATTATCACTTGCTTGACTGAGGTCCAAAAAGGGTGGGAGTCAAAAGAGAAGTTAAATGGAAAGCAAATTATTGTCTTTATAATCAGATCTTATTACTCAGACAGTATTCACTCATAGTGAAATGCATTGCAAAATCAAGCCTGAAGTTTGCAGGTGCTAGGTATCCCTGCATATGACGATTTTTGATTTTGACATCATCTCTTTTTGCAATTCCAAGTGATATCTAAGATATTAAAAACTGAAAGTTAAACCTGAAAGAATGTTTTCCTGCTTTCTGTTTTTACATACATTCCCTGAAGTCCTAGGTAAGGTGTGCTAATAATCCTAAAATTACATTCACTCCATGCAAGCCATGAGAGAGAGTACATGAGATCATGAGATAGCAGTATTAAGATTTACATGCAGGAACAGCATTTTAAAGCCTTGTTGCAACTTGTGTTTCAATCATGTTGAAGATTGACAACATAGGCACAGATCATCCGGCTCCCAGTTTTCCCTTGCCTTCTTCCTCCCTCTCCCACTGAAGCTAGACTGGAAAGAAACAAAATCCCAAGTTTCCTAACAACATAAAAATCTTTTTTAAAGTAATTAATTTTCCATATTAATGCACACTGACAAGAGGTATGTCAAGTCTGCAATTCTAGAAATTAATCATATGATTCTTTTTAGTATCACCTTCCTTTCTCATACCTTCCCTTTTATGCAGGTGTCAAATCAGTTCAAATGATTTATGTATTTATTTGACTCGCACTGAGTTAACTGAACATGCCTTTAAAATTTTACAAAATGCTGCAGCACTCTTCAAACTCTGTCCCAAGAGGCTATCACCCATCTTCACGTGACAAATCTTTATCTGTGTTGTCAAGCGTCAGAGAAGAAAGCAAAAATCTCAGGTTACCATCACTTTTATCACAATTTACCTCTGTTTCCCATATGCCTCCTTATGTATCTTGATCCCTTTAGCTGTATTAGTGCAAAGTTATATTAGTGCAAAGAGATTGTCTGCATTTCAAATTGTGCCCCTTTATGTAAGGCTCAGCATGTTGTGCTGGGGCTCATCACCGATAACTCATCAGAGATGAGTTCCAAACTCAAACACTTTAGAGACCTGTTTTCTCTCTTCACAGCATCCTTTGCAGTCATGTCACAGAACATATCCCATACCTTCCACAATCACTCCAACACCCTGTGATTTCCATACAGAATGTTAAGAAAATCTAGGGGTTTATTTGCACCTTCATGCCTGGTATTAAGCATGCCTAGACCAAACAGCAGTTGTAAGAGAATGTCTGCAGCATTTTGTAGATACCCTTTTACAACTGGTTAGCCAGCTATGCTTGACACCCACGCTGCAGATACACAGTCTGACTGCACCTGATAACATTTCATCTTTTTCATTCTCTTTAATCTTTCACTGCTTATGCCAGGGGCGTCCCTTCCTGCAAGAGAGATCTTTCACCTCTGGGCTGCAGGCTAGAACACACTATTCTCTGCTGCAATATGACATAGACCAGCTAACTACATCTAGGCAATTATCTTCAATTTTACCATTTCCATTAATTTTAGCTCAATCTTTAGGATGTTGTTTTTCATCTTTATTTCTTCATTTGCAGCATCCTGCAGCAGAGCCTGCAAGTTAAAATCTGTCAAGTCCCATAGTTCTAACCTCAAGCCACAACACTTGCTGACAAAGAGCCAGACTTAACATTTCAAGGTCTTCTTCAAAATTCAAAAATCTTCACAGTTTAACAAAATGCCTTCTTGTTTAATCCAAGGAAACAGAGCTGACACCATCAGCTATCTTTGGGCAACAGCAAAATATAACTTAAAATAAGAACAACCTCTCCCATTGATGCTTCCCACCCTTCCTACAGTGTGGCACTTCCACCCTCATAATCCATCTACTCAATGCTCTCCCTGCACAATACTTAAATCTGAGCACTGTATGTGTTTAAGGCCCAGGATTTTTTAACCAATCGAGTTTTTAGAAGCGCCTCGAGCTTTTGATAAATTCAATGTGACACTGTAAAGAAGTCCAGTTTCCAGGAAATGCTGAGATTCGTCTTCTGAAACTTCTGGCAATATTATATACTTTATGTATGTGATATTTAAAGTAGGTCCATGCTACACAGTCAGTTTTAACAAGCATAGCTAGGCTCTCCTTATTTAATATTCATGTCACAGGAGTAAAAATCCAGCCAGAAATCAAACTGTGGCATCCTGTGCCAAAGACAACTTACCACTCAGCTGGTAAGTTGGCAATTCAATTTACAAACCTGCATTCCTGCATTTTAATCCTTTGTAGAAAGGTGGTAATATATGAGCAATATGAAAAGAACTGGATTCAGATCATTAGAGGTTCACAAACCAAACACACGAAGCTTTGGAGGCTGTCCAAAACAAAATCATGCCTAGGTGGTGATGTCCGTTCAATAAAAATTCAATGTCATAATTATCCTCCCCGTTTTCCCCAAGAGCCCTGGTGCCCGGGCCGGCGCTGCCGCTCCGCCAGTGACAGCAGCGCTGCGAGGAGACGGATGGGGCCGGCAGCCAATGGCGCTGCCAGGTCACTGCTGCTGACGGGCAATTTACAATTACCAAGCAATTAGCAAAGGCACTGAAAATTCAACACTCATCTCCGTGTAACAGAGAATAACTCATTTTTAAATTAAAAATGTGTTTTAATAACTTCACTTTGGCTACAGCCACACAGAGAAAAATAAAGCCTCCTTTATACAGTTTCTCCTCCCTTTTGCAACTGACAAAATGATCTGCTGTCTGAATCTCGCAACCAAATACATTGTTTGGCATTTCTAAACTAAACAATCTCTTTCTTACCAATAAGTATCTATTTAACAATAGAAAAGACTAAAAATTAGCACTGCTGCTAATGATACTATAATATATTTGAAACTGTTACTTAATTAACTGCCTGATTAACATCTTGTCCTGCTGGATGGGTGATAAAAAGAATTAGCCAGGCACCTATCTGCCAGGAGTCCAAAACGTTGTTTTCTTTTCTATATTTAACAATAAATGACATAAAAAAGCTAATCTGCGACTGGTCAGCTGCACAAAACAAATGTTCTTTCCCATTAATGATCAAGTTACTAATATGTTGTGCTCACAATGCAGTGTAGAGTTCTCACTGCCTACGCTCACATCCCCAATTAAAAAAATATTAGGAAAACATTAACTTCTTGATAAACTTGGTTTATCTCTCCCTCTAGAAAACTGCTGTATTTTTCTTAGTATATGGTATGCACATTGGGATTGACCTTCTTAAAAAGGGAAGGAAAAAAGCAGAAGAGGTCTCTACCAACAGTGAAATCCTAGTAGACAAAAGGAGATCCTTGCCTTTCTATATCCTCAGATATATATATATAAAAATCCTTAAAGAGCTGGGAAAAGAAAAAAAAATAGGAAAAACTATTGACTCCTATCAAAATGAGGAGAAAGAAGAAAACCAACCACCACAAAACAAACAGCTGATATAAATATGTAATACTTTTGCATGCACTGGACTAGACTAGCCTTGATGTACTGATGTCAGCTCTTGGTTTTCATCTTACATTTAAATGTATCTAAACCAGAGAGAAAGAGAACATAAAAAAAAAACCCAAAAAAACAAAAACAAAACAGCAACAACAACAAAGAAAAGAACCAAAAAATATGCAAGGCTAAGTGGTGTCAACTGGAAAAAAAAGAAAACTCATGGCATTTGACACACTTCTCTCTTTCCAGAAAGATACCAGCAACAAACTAAAACCTTTTCTAACTGGAAGGCATTTCAGAAAACATTCACACTGCAAACATAATTTATTTGGTTTTAAAACAGTCCTTCATCCTCCTTCTGCACAAGAAATAGTTATTTCTGTGTTTTTTCTCTTGCACCCTCTGTATTACCGCAGTGTCAGAAGAGAAGAGAAAGAGAGGAGGGAAACCAAAGCAACCCAGAAAAATCCTCCACAAACCTGTTGCTGTGGATACTGCATTCCTCCCATGGCTGCCGGGGCTCGGCCCTGCATTCCCACGGGATAGCGCTGGGGGCCGGGAGGGCCGTAGGACTGCCCGGGGTAGGGGCTGCTCTGCTGTGCCTGAGAGTGCGGGTTATTGGCCATGCCGTACAGCTGGGGCCTCTTCATCACCATCGGATCCATCGGGCTGCCCTGGTGGGAAACACAAGCAACAGAATATTTAAGACGTGCAAAGAAAAAGGTCAGAATTGTCATGCTTACCGCAGGCAAACTCTACACGTGTTTTCTCAATGCTTTATGCATCAAATATTGACTTGACATACAGACTGGCTAAGTACCATACCCTGGTTCTCTGATTAATTAGATGAGGTTTCAAATGGTGAGTCTGGAACTTCTATTCCACTTAAAACAATACATAAATAAATTTTACACTAAACCCTAAGGCTGTCTGTTACCTATAGAAAGGGCAGAAAAGCTGCCCAAAAAATTTCAGCTTAAAAAATAATTAAGTATACTGCTGCAAACTGTTTAGCATCACTGACCATAAAGTTAAAACAAAAATGAAATAAAAAGATAAATATATATCGAGACACAAATAGTGGACAAGCCATTTAACCTTGAGAAAATGTCTGTTCTCTTACATCAAAAAAAAGAGAAAGTGGAAAGAAAAGAAAGTTTCCAAGAAGTGCAATGCATACAGAACACTGTATTTCAGCATTTTCATATTGCCATCGTGCACCACTAATAAGTTTCCAGATCAAAAGGCAAGTCATAACCCACATTTTACATAAAAGTTTATTTGCCTCCTTAATAGACCTCAGAAAATCCAAACTGCAACCAGTGATGGAGGGGGAAGGGAGGTAAGGGAGGGAAGTTTTATTTTTAGACTTTTTGGCAGCACTTACCAAACCCTGTAACAGTTTCAGGACAGGTGTCAACCATTGTAGTATTACTCTCATGTTTTATTACTGAGGACTAACTGAACCAGAAAAAAATCATACTTCAGCAAGTGCAGCCCTGTATTGTTAATATGACATCCATTTTTTAATTCCTGAATGCCAGTTATATTCATGGAGGAAGGCAGGGGGTGGGGGGGGGAACAACGACTTTTTAAAAAGCCTATCACAATCTTGTCTTCATGAAAGAGCCATATATCCCCCTGCTCCTCCCAAGAAAAAAAGACCTATTAATTCACCCAGCCACCCCACCAGGAGCAGGATTCCCTCCTGTAGTACATTTTGTCCATGTTTTCCTGCAGCATACTGCTGACCAGTTTCATTTTAAAACCTCCTGTGTAACGCAGCTTCTGCAAGTCCTTTCTGGCTATTACATTTTGATGCAATAGGTATTATTACAATAACCAACATATCCCACTCCCAACCCTGTTTCTTCTCATTACTGCTGTTTGTACTAATACACAACAGCTTTTTTTTCCCTATGCGAGACATGTCCTTTCCAAAGCAGTCACTGCTTAATAAACTATTATTCTTTCCTTACTGCAAATAAAACCCATCAAACATCATTTTTTTCACTGGTTCTCTCCACCATTACAAATACCAATTTGCCAGGAATGTCACCCCAAACTAATAAAGTATTCCAAATATGGACACACTAAACCTGAGCAGAGGGAAATGATAACCTCCTCTTCCTCACACGACACCTCCATTCACTTCAGAAGAGGATTGCCCTTTTTTGCTACCATAGCAAATTCCATATTCACTTCTAATTTTGGTTGAGTATTACTCAGCCAATTTTCCCTTTATTACTTGCCTGCTCTGTAGACAGATTAGAAGTTTCTATTTTTCACCACTAAATGTCCCTGGGTAATTTACTATTTATGTTTAATACTTTTCAAAATCAATGGTTCCTCAAGCACTTCAGATCACCTGACCCCTAACAACATTCTCAATTTTTTTTTTTTAGGCCATCATGCACTTCTCACCACAGTTTCAACTAAAAAGAACACAAAGCCTAAGCATATGAACTATAGATTCCTTCTTACAGTGTCCCAGGGGACAACTTACATTTCCTCCTATAGACCACAATACTTTATCTATGTTTGTTTCTGTGTTTTAATGTTCATTCTGTGATATTCACCTGTCATATTCATCTTCTCAAATATAAACCCTGTTCAAAGCTATTCTTGAGCTTCCTCCATGAGATTCACATGAAGCCAAACAGCCCACTGTTCACTGCCACCATCTTCTGTTTCAGGGTATAATTTCCAGGTCTCATCTCCAGTAACAACATTTACTCAAATTCAAGTTTCATTAATTCCAAGTGTAATCTTTTCTGCATTCAATTCTTAAATATAAACAATGCAGATAGGTACACAGCTAAAACATTCTGACATTTTCCATTATTAAGACTACTTTCAGGTGCATATAAACTTTGCCAAACACCAAGCATTTAGGCTGAAATTTTCCAGGGCATACGTATGCCTGAGGCTGAAATTCTCTGGAAAATTTAGTAGAAACAGTTCAGCTATGTCTTAGAATGAGGTCACAGAAAAATACATGGTTTATGTTCTCACATAAAACACTTGAAAATACCTCTTGAATACCACGCTTTGAGGCAGAGAATTTTAATTTCCCAGGGTGACACTGGACATTCGTGAAAGGCAAGGCGTGTGCCCGTGTCAGAGAGAGCACCTGAACGTCACCAGACTGGGAGCACAGGAGGAGAAACAGGAGCACACGTGGCAGGACAAGGCTTCATCGCAGGAGTTATAAAGTGTATGGAGGCAGCCTTGAATTTGCCAGACAAAGAAAGAGGGACAGTGACTTAAAAAAGCAGTGGAGACAGAAGCGAGGCAGAAAGAGGCGAAGGGGAGAGGAGGAAACAAGGTCAGGAGGTGACATGGATACAGGCCAAAGAGCCTCTGTCCTCTGGAGTAGTGACCTCCAAGCAACAGAGCTTCTGCATGTGTGTTTTAGGAGCGTGAGCCTCACTGCCAATGCATCCTTCCTTCCCTTCTTCTCACCAGCCTGCCATCACTGTGATCCTTATTGTCCTCTCCACGTGAGCTGCTCCTCTTTCCTTCAGACAATATCCATCCAATTCAGAAAGGCAGAGGCATGAAGAGCCTGAGATATTGCTGTAAATCCAGTCACCCAGGGGTGCAGTGTCTCACAGAACACTGAATCTGAGGGGGCTGTGGTCACTGGGTATGGGTAGCAAGGGATCTGGAGATACTCAGAACTTATTGTGAACACTGCAGGTCAGGCATTTGGATCAAGAACTGGAGATACTTGAGTATGACAGGGCTAGACTGAAAGAGCTGTAACTTTGCCTGGGCAAATTACTGGGGCAACCCACAGGGACCCACCCTAGCTGTCAGGTGCTGCCTGTTTCCTCCTCCCTCCAAGATCTCAGGGAAAGAACAAGCAGTAGAGTGCTTTATCATCTCTAGGCTTGGAGAAGACAGACTCAAGTGAGGAAACATTTCTCATCCTACGCACCAGTCAGTCCTTATGGGGGGTTGCAAGTCACCACTGCTATTCCTGACTCCCTTCAGATTAGATCCCAACCCTCTGTGTGGTGTAGCTAAAGGTAAAGACATCTACCA
The DNA here is from genome assembly GCA_013398175.1 of Climacteris rufus. Classification (NCBI taxonomy): domain Eukaryota; kingdom Metazoa; phylum Chordata; class Aves; order Passeriformes; family Climacteridae; genus Climacteris; species Climacteris rufus. The sequence continues at coordinate 1,193,542 of VZRZ01004928.1, forward strand.
GTGACTCAGTGGCTGTCAACATATTTCTGCAAGGCAAATCAAAACCAAAACTCTTCCCCAGGCTTAAGAAACATTATCATTGCAGAAGTTGAGAGCTCTTGGAATTAAGTTTGCCCTTGCAACATTAAAAGTGTCTCCTTCACAGATACCGCTGTCTTTAAACACACTATCACACTTCAGTCCTCACAGGCAGTGCCTGTGCCTGCTCCAGGTATCCACCCACAGCAGGGCATTGAAGGGGCCCTTGTGAGCTGTAGGGCCAAGGGCTGTGCTGATCAAACAGGCAGAGAGCGAAGCAGACGATTGTCTTACCATTTAAAGCAGCTATGTGCTGCTCCGGCATAAATGGACTCATCCGCCGTAGGTTTTCACCAAATCAAAAAATTTTCAAAGTGTATCAATTTAATGCATCCTGACTTGAAATCATGGGCCTTAAATTGCAGGATATGCTGCGTATCTGCAACTGCAATTACTTTTGAATTTGATGAGAGATGTGCTCTGAAAGTGTTTCCAGAAACTGTATGTTTCAAAAAATTTAACCTAGTGCCATCAAAACCAAGACAAACATCCTACAACTCTGTCTCAGTTTCCCTTCTGCAAAAATGAAAAAAATGGAAAAGAACTTGCAAACCCAAAAATGAATCAAAAAACCCCATCATTTCTTCACCACAGAAGCGATTTTAGAATTTAATATGCCCATGAATCAATACCACCAAAAACTGTATAACAAAAGGACAAATTTTGCTTTCAGAACAGTGTGTGGTGAGAAAGGCCTGGAGCCATACACTTAACAGCAAGAAAAAAGAACTCCTCATCAAGTACTGTGTCCCCCTTACAATGAAGGTAAAAATTTCAGTGTAACTTTTCCAATGCATGCACAGTTTTTAGCTTTAGCCTTCTCCTAAAGTTCCAGGTTTCATTTTTATAGCAAGACTTTCTCTCACCCATGACATTTTGAACAGTTATTTAGAAGGACTTGTTAATTGAGACATACACATTATCTATTTGAAGGTTCCTTTAACACTTATTAAGTTCCAATATTTTGTTTAACATCGGTTCCAACAGTTTTCAAAGACAAGTTTTTGGTGACAGGATGATTATAAGAAGTATCAACCTCTTTATGCTGTAGGGATCATAACCCTACTCCTCCACACCTGCTCTCCAACGTTTACCAAAAGTGACAGCATTGCTCTAACTGCACCGCATTCTTCTGAAATCCAGCATGCATGTTTGACTATGAATGGATGCTGTATTTTCACATGTACCACTCCTTTACTCAATTCTATTACATGCTGCAGTGCAAAGTTTTAATTACTTCTTAAATTTTATTTTAGTGTCATTGCAGTAATCGATATCCATTTGTTTCTTTTCCTTCCTTTACAGAACAGCCCAATTTTTCTTTAGTGCCATTTTACTCCTAATATACACATTACCATTTTGCCAGTTTATCTCATGTTTGGTCATGCTATTTTTTACTGCCATATTCTTCCAGGCAAGCCTAAATGGATTCTGCCTTTTGCTTCTGATTCCACACCTCCTCTTCAACTTGCGCACTTCATTTCAACTTTGCGTAGATCTGCAGTTCCTCAAAATACCTCCGTCTTGTTCTTTGCTTCAGTCCACAGTAACATTGTAATTTATAACCCCTTTATTCTAGTGCCCATCTTGTGTCAGTATCACATTCATTTGCACCTGTACTATCAGGCTTTGTGAGAACACAGCATTTCATGAGTTCTTGCCTATTATGTGCCTTGTGAGCACATTAAAACACCCAACAGAGGGTTTGCTAATGATTTTAATAGGGCCAAGGTTTCTTTCCCAGCCTTTAGACTGACAGTCCAACCATTAAGGTAGGACACCGAAAAGCCTACATTGCCTACAAATAGTAACTGACAACCCTTTTCTCTCATCTGCTCCTTTTTTCACTGTTTTGTGTAAAAGAATACATAGGCCCGACATTTCTGCTATATGCAGAGTGAAAAAATTAATATTCTACACCCACTTGTAAACTCAGTATCACCACCACTTCTGCTCTCCTTCCATCCAAGACAATCAAACAAATCACCTCACCCTGAAGTACCTGGAGGTTGAATTTTACCTTTTCTAATGAGAGAGAAAAACACGCTACCATTTTCTTTTGTCATTTAACCAGTCTTATCCCAGTTACCTCATCGACACTCAGATCTGAGGCAGCTTGCACAACAGAGTAACTTGAGAAGCAGTCTGACCAAGATGTATCAGCTCCTAAGGCATTACTGATGTTATGCACGCATTATATATATCCACTATTAAGTTATCAATTAGTGTTTCACTTCTAACAACAAGATGTTTATTTGAATGATGTTTGTGAATATGAACACCACCACTCACTGTCCCAAAATACAACTAACATTTTCATTTAGAGATGCCACAAAGATCCCCACCACTGAAATCTCCAGACAGGGAGGAGGGGGAGACACTTTCGTGGGAGTCTCAGTGAGGTTCAGATGTGAATCCCATTCAGGTAGTGCTCTTCTACAAGGCAGACGGAGCAATTCACTAGAAGACGAGAGTATTCACTTGAGATGTAACCACTTTTCAAGTGAAAGTGTGCTTTTTTGTTTGTTTAAACAAAAAAAAATTGAAAGAGGCATTGGTTTGGCTGACAAAAGCAAATGCTGCGATTTAAAGTGACTATAAGCCACAGAGCACCCCAACTAATGCTCCATCATTTGTGCCTGTAACAAAACAACATGAACTCAACACTCTCAAGTAGGCTTCCCCTCAAACTCCTAGAGCTATGAATACAATAACTCTTTGTTTATTCATTGATCTGCAGCCAAAGCTTCTGTCTCCATATTAAAAAAAAAAAAAAAAAAGGAAAAAAGAAAATCCATCCCTGTATAAAAACCAAAGCCTTGAAACCTCATAACAAATAAAGACAGCTGACAATCAGTTACCAACATTCCAAGAAAGACAGGCATGGAGCTCTCAGCTCTAGGTCAGGCACCAAGTCACAAATTTATCACTGAAGATAATCACAAGTATTCACTATAATACAATGACACAGCTGGTATGAGGATGGAACTGCAGAAAAGATAATCCATTCCTAGATAATGTCATAATTTGTATGAACATGTACAAGGATGCCTCAGCCAACGTTTTTATGTGACCAAAGTGGGAGTACCAAAACACAACTCTCGTTATGTGTATTTAAATATCCTTTTAAGAAAGCTGCAAGCAACTATTAAAAAAGTATGAATGCACAGCATTAAATTCTGACAGTCTGAGAGGTGACTGGCAAACATGCTTCCTATCTTTTTTTTTTTTTGAAAGAGGAAACCTACTGTGTGTTTTACTAAAATTTTTATTAAAAAAGGCAGTTGCACAAACACAATAAGTAATAAGCAAAAACAATAAGCCAAATTCAACATAAGCCTATGATGAAAGAAAATCCAGTGAATGAAGAAGCATACACCAGCAAAGATTTAACAAAAAGAGCCATTTTCCTTAAAGGCCTGTCTTAAAGGCTGCATACTGTCTAATTTCAGGTGCAAGGAGACATCAGAAAGATTATTTCCCACTCAAAACAGAAAGTAAGTAATTAACAAGGGGAAAGAAAGAAGGAAAAATCAAAGCTATGCCCCACGAAGAATCAACTACTACTTCCCCAGAATGTTTACAAATAATTTCCCCAAGCAACTGTTTCTGCAGGGTGGGGGAGAAGGATATACTGTTTTTCAGTTTTCTTCTGGGTCCTCTTTAACATAACCCAGAAACTGTACGGTGAGTCAGTCATTCTCTATTTATTATTTTGCACATAGATAAAACTAAACAACTAGTGAAACAAATCACATCAAACATAGCAAAGAGAAGAAACCTATTTTTAATGAGGTGTACATAACCAACCTCTTCAGTTGCCACTGCAAGTGCGTACAAAGGTTTAGACAACATCAAAAAGCAATTATACACATTAGCACACCTGATGGCCAAAGCAATCCTAGGTTTCTGACAAGTTCACATCAATATACAGCTCAGAATGGCTGCCCTTCAAGCTCCCTTTGTCAGTGGTAACTACTGATATACAGCTAATAGGTTACTCTGAAGTCAACGTGTGTCATCTGCCCTAATCACATTGAATATTCAGTCTTCTCCTGTAACCCACTTTCCTAACATTAAACTTCTTCCATGAAGCACTCAGAAATTACAGTCCTCTCTTTATATTGGTCCAACTTGGATGCCCCATACAGAGAAGAACACTCTTCTTTAGGCGTGCAGAAGCTTTACTCTCCTCCTCAACAAGCTTGCAAGCAATTTCTAGTGCAGCAGAACTCAGGGTTCTTTAAAATGTCTTCCAGCAAACCTATCTGTGACTATACAACCTGTCATTCATTCCAGCTGTTCTCCTTTGTGCTGCCAGATCATGACCACGCTTTAGCTACTTCCATCCACAGTCCAGCATCTGAACTTAAAACTGTCTGTGTCAGGTGGCTCTGCATCAATAGGACAGCTTTGGAGCATGTGAGACAGGGGCAGAGCTCTCAGTCTGCCACTGCTGCTATCGAAATAGCAACCCCCAACAGGAAAGCAAGGCAGATAGCAAGGGAAAATTGTATCTTAAAGTTCTCAGGCTACATTTAGCAGTGGCTGTCTCAAAGCCCTAAGGCCTCCTCAGTAGCCAATGCTATGGCTCAACAAGGAAGAGAAAATCCATTCATAAACTCAGAAAACGAAGTTAAAAAAAGAAAAGCCCCACCCAGAATACCAGTTACTTCTATTTTGTCTGGCAATGAGGTTCTCAGCTTCCTAGACAAGTAAACACCTTCACTCACTGTGCATGGCTGCCATCTGGAACTTGGAAAAAAAATTCCCTTACCTACTTTGTACAGCTCTTACACAAACACAGCGCTAGATGGACAGAAAAGGATGTACTAAAAATAGTGTACGCCAGCCAAGGAATAGAGCACTGCCCTGAGTGGAACGAGGGGAGCTCTGCAGGAAAGCTCCCTGCAGAGAAGCATTGCAGTAAGAGGGGGGAAATGCACAACGTCCTGAATGTAAGTGATGGGGGTGAGAGATATAAATGGAAGAAATCCCACATTCATTTTAAATTTAAAAGAAAAGTCTTCCTAAACCTAATAAATATCCAAATGGTTCTGAATACACTTTTTCAGTTACTTGGCTTTACTCACAGAAATAAAACAAGAAGTTAGATGTATTTAATTGCTGGAGAGAACACTAGCTGAAAAAATGACATTTTGGACACTGGGGAGGACAGCGTACCCCCAAAAAGGTGTAACCAATCACATCTAGGTCACAAGCCAGAAGTACATACAGTTAGCTGCACATTTTTTCCGCTCCAAGTGATATATATAGTTTTATATTAACACACACACACACACACACAAAAATTTATGCTGGTCATATATCCTCAGCATTTATGGCAAATTATTAATCAAGTCCCACCTGAAACAATTTGTTAAATTGATTTTAATCACTGGGCCTCTCATGTGAAGCTTTGTATAATCAGCATTTCATTTACAAAATTAATTGCCTGATTGATTCTCAAGAGGCAGTAGCTGTCATTACACTGCTGTCATAACTTTTGAGTAGGGGTGTCACAACACTGAATTCTGACAGTATGAAGAGCACTGCTATTTAAAAAATGAGGGCGGGGAGGTAGGGGGGAAACAAATACAGTGATTTCACAGAATTGCTCTTTAGCCCGATAGAATGTTAAAACCATTTCCCAGCAGTTTCAGCCAGCCTCTCCGTTTTCCATTCATTGAATAATGCGCTACTCAGCTATTCAGTATCTTTTCTTAGAGGCAGGTTCATTTAATTCAATTTTATCATAGTTGCGGTTGCATAAAATGAGTTTGTTGTTGAATATACAAAAGATTTAATCACAGGCCGCTCTTAAGGTTATTTGTAGAGCAGAGTTTGACTTTCAAACGCATGGAACATTTTTCGACATCCAAACCCTTCTGGAAAGCTATTTTCAATTAATTTTTTTTTTTTTTTTGGCTGTTGTTTTTAAACAAAGCAAAGCAAACTGTAACTCTACAGAATTTATCTAGGAGCTCCTTTAGAAAGCTTTTTTCTCTTCCCCAGTGTTTTAAGCTGTGTATAAGCCTCAGAACCCTGCCAGGGTTGGAAGGAAAGCTCCTATATTTGCTGCAGTTACTCCTATAACCCATCACTACTATATTCTTGGAAAAGACCGGTGCTCTGGAGAGGCGGCACAGGCCAGTGGTTAGGGCACTGAGTCATAAGACAGGACTTCTATTCCTGGCTCAGCAGCTGACCTGATATGCAAACATGAGCACAACACTTCACCTTTCTGTGACTGGGTTTTCACTCTCATAACAACAAGTATTACATGCACTTTTAACAAGGAAAGAGACATGAAGACTTTGGGGAGACCAATGTCAGTTATTAACAAAAAGAAACAGGACTAGGAGTCAGAAAGAGTATGCTAAGGGAGGAAAAGCCCCAAACCTCTAGAAGGTTTTAAAAAGGAAGAATTGCATCATAGGCTGCAAGAACTTACTCTAAACTTTCACAAACCTACCTTCCAAAGGCAAAAGGTTCCATCTCAAAAAGGGGGGAAAAAAAAAAAGAAAAAAAAAGCCTTACATTTCAGCTAGATCACTTGGAATAGTATTAATGCCTTTGAAAAAATCCCCTATTTCTAAGCTAAGTTCAAAAATAAACCCCCCAACTGCCCAAATTCAACCTTCTGCACTAGATTTCAAATGCTCATGAATGATGCATACTTAAAATTTCTGAGGCCGTGCTCTGAGATTGCACTATTACCGAAAAAAGCAAATGACAACTCTTCAAAAACCAAATTATACTTACTGCTGGTATTTGTAATTGACCTCACCAGAATGCAATTCCAGAATAAATCAGAGTCCAGGTAATACTAGAATCTAGCAAATACTCTAGACAACACAGCCCCTTTTCCTAAGCCCTAGCTCTTACTCTCATCCCTGACTGCTGTCAAATATTATCTTCCACTCTTCTCTGCAAAGTGCTCTACCACTTGAGTGGCTTTATGCAATTTTCTTCCCTTTTTGCAGTTGTCTGAGTTCATGATGAATAAAATTGGAGAGGAGGGCAGACATGGACATCAAAACAAACATCATTTACAAAACTGATAGGTTACTGGAATAAAGATGCGTAAAAGGATAACAGAATGGAAAACTCCACCAGGCAAACAAAAGCAGTTAGCTGGTTTCCTTTTCCATAGCCCTAACACAAAATTGCAACTAAGGGAGGTTCAGAAAGTTCTCTCCACGCTGAGAAATGGTTGCCAGAGTTTTAAGTTATATCCTTCTGCCACACCAGCTAAAGAAGTTCAGAAAAAGGAAAAAATCAGCCACCCTACTCACAAGAAGGGATAGCAGATTGGGACACTCAAAAGCAGTGTAAAGCACTGACTTTCTCTATTTGTTGGTTTCCAGCCTCATAGAAGGTAGCTTACTCATTAAACTAGCATCTTCTCTTTTCAAGCCTAACATACTTTTTTTAAAAAATTAGGTGAAAAATGGTCTCAATTAAAAACAAGAAAACAGGGGAAAGCCCCTAGCTAGAGCCAATATATGCAGAATTCCTAAAAGGATATATTTAGGATCAGGATAACTGGAAAGCAAACTCAGCTCTGTAACAGAAGCCCTGTCACTTCTTCAACTGCCAAGAAACTTCTCTTGTAACATATTTTCTACATTAAAAGCACTTCCTGTAGAGGCTGAAAAAACTTGGTTGCAAATAGCGCAAAATTTTAATAGTTACCTGGAAACTAACCAGTTCGTCTTTTTTCCCTATCATTCCATAATGTTCCCTGTATCACGTTTGTTGAACATCACAAAAATCCAGTGTCCCAGTTAGAGACATACCAGCAGCGTCAGATCAGTCCAAGGGTCACCTACAAACAGACAATGACTCTGCAGCTACACACCCATATTGTAGACCTGGAGCAACAGAATTTTGGTGAATAGCTGCTTGTGATTGTTTTGCATTTGTAATAACCTTTCTCATCAAGACAGACACTGCTAGCAGTACAGAACTAACTTCCCGGGCAGGAGCAAACCAAACAAAAATTCACCAGCAACAAGTGATATAAAGCAGGAGAAAATTATAGCAGGGGTGGGGGGGGGTAGAAAGGATGTATCACTAGTTAAAATAAAAGTTGAAATCAATCACCAATCAATCACCAACTACAGTTATGAGTGAGACTTTTCATTATTGATTGGAAACATTTAATAGTTAAGTAATAAATTAGAAGAAACAGTAAACTGAAGGTCAAAGCCCTTGTATTACTTGAGAGAACACTGTGACTGGAAACCATGAATTCACACACATGCCTACATTCACACCCGCTCTATTGTATAATGTAACTGATTCCCAAGTATCATTTTACAATTCTGATTAGGCCTTACAAAAATCGTGTTTATTAAATTGCTTTCTTTAGGCATTCACAGCTGCTAATTTGTTTCCAACTAAATCATGTATCATCTGAAAAAGATTACATTGCAACAGCAAAACAACACTCCTGGGATTACACTTCATCCGGATTTTAGAATCAAAAGGACAAATACTAGAGGAATTGTAAATTTCACTTTAAAGGTGGTGGTGGTGGTGGTAAGAACACCCTGCAAGTAATTCTAAATACTGTTGCACTTAGCATGTAGCAGCTGTACTGAAACAAACATAGCAAGTCAAAACCTCAAGGTATTAAGAGATCTCTTCATCTCTAAATTTTAATTTCTACAATTAAAAAATTGATCAACCTATACGTATTTACACAAACATATTCTGTAAGCAAAGTAACTTTTTGTTACCGTAATTTAAAAGCTACATTGATTTAAAAATATTATCAGCTCTAATTCCCACAGGTTTTAAACAAACTTAAAATTTTGCAGAGATTCAGAAATTAATTCTGAAGAACTCTAGAAAAATGACCTCCAAAAAATGTATCTCAGTGTTAATACAAAGTTCACTGTGGTTTACTCAGGGATAAAAAGCCAGAACTGGGTTTAAACCAGGTTAAATTCTGGTTTAACCCTTTTGCCTTCACCAGTTTCTCATTCAAAACTGGCAGAAGTCACTAAGTCTTCACTGCTCTTCTTGCAGTCACTACAAATGTGACAAAGTCTTCCACAAATACTGGCAGATTATGAAACATCTCAGAGCATCTCAGCACAAACACATGCATATAACACATACACATAGATATGTGCAGAAATAAAGAAGTAGATACGATCACCTTTGCAACAAAATCATGTAGGATGTTCAGAATTAAATGCATGGTCTTAGTATAACTACTATCCCAAACTTTCAGCTTCCATACAAAGAAGGCAAGGGTTTTCAATGAACATAATTGTCTTTTAATATCATACCATTTAAAATGAAATTAAAAATCAACATGTGACACGTATCTGGTCTGAGAAATATGAAAGCAGGAAAGCTGGTCCACTTCTTCAGTATTTCTCATCCAAAAATAATTATTTAACAGGAAATCTGATTATGCCATATTCATAGAATTGCCTTCCCTCTCCCACAGCAGAAACCATTATATTTTCAAATTCTCTCTCAGCCTGAAAACTCTTGGCTTCTTTCCACTTCTATGCCCGCCTCTTATTTCCCAGTCCTTAAGAGAGCCCACATCAGCCATCCTGCGAAAACACCAACACAGCTTTCTAAACGCACTTCAAAGAAACTTCTTGATTTGTTAGAGAGGATCTTCAGGATTAATGAGCCCCCTTTGGGCACAACCCAAAATAGAGTATTCCCAACTTCCTAAAATTACCAAATCTAGAACAGAAGTAAAATTAACAATCAGATTAGATGGGAACAAAGGAGAAGGAAATCACTACCTTCGCAAGCACTGAAGCAGTACATATACCAGGAATCTTTAAGTCTGAGTAAGCTATTTCTGAGGGCAACAGCTATTTGAGTATACTTACATCTAAACTTTCTCCCTTCTCCAAGGTGGCAACTTATATCAGCACCCTCTTGCAGCTGTTGAGGGCTCAAGACAGTTCACTCTATCAAAATCACTTGGCCTAGTCAGAAGAGGTCATTTAGCAGCAAAGACAGATGTTTCTCAGCTCATACTACCAAAAGGCAAAATGGACCAAACAAACCCAAAGACTCATTTTAGCAACAACGTATCTGCAATTCTAGTTTCAAGTACGGTTCGATTAAAAAAGATGCTATTCATCTGACATTCATTTGCAAAGTTCAATTTAGATTAAAGACCTGCAGATACCATGTGTAAAATTCTGAAAGCTACACTCCCTTTATTGTTTCAAGAACAAAAATCTTTACTTAAGGCCACAGTAGTCACTTCATATCTAACCTGGCATTTCATCTAGACCCAGCTCTTCTGTTGAGTACTGTAATTTCTTGAACACAATATTCCCCTTCTCACTGCTACTCTCCTACCCACAGTTGTTTTTCTTTTTTCTGCTCAGCTCTTTCACACAAAAAGAAATTGAATAAAAAAAGGAAAACTGAAACTGATTACACACTAGAAATACTGTCAAGTATGAAAATTAAATGCTACACATTTTTAAACTAAACCGCTCAATGCCAAAGAAGAGGAGACACTGGTTACAAAGACAACATAGGAAAATAATCATTTCAGGAAGAAATACACCTGAACAACAGACAACCAGAGAAAATTAAAATTGGGTATTACAGTCAAAAATACACAAGCATCATTAGACTATTTTGACAGAAAACACAGTTTCCAAAAAAACGGAAATAACTCAGAAACCTGAAACACTCCTGAAGGAATCCACATGTCCTCTCACACCAATTCTATGTAAAGTTCAGCTTGCACAAAGCTTTGGGGACACAAGGGGAAAAAGTAAGCATAAATAATTCCTTGTTGCTCAGTCTGTGACTACTACAGGACAGATCAACATCTGCTATGAATGTTAGATCTGCCTTATCCTGTCTCAGAGCTGACAGATAGAAAAAATGACCTCCTGATGTCCCTTCAAGCCTTGCTCTTTTATGATTTGGAAGTTATTACATCACCTCTATTTTATTAAAAGACTTCTCCCAATTCTGCAATTTTTCATTTCAAGTCATAATCCTCACTTTCTAGCACAATGAAATCACATGGACAATACAACACTACAAACATACCAGATACACTGATAAAATAAAATTAAGGGAATAAAGAGAGCTATGTTTTTCAGACCAGTCATTTCCTAAGGAATAAAAAAGATACATTAAAAAAACTTTTTCTAAGTAATTTATGTTGATATTTCCAGAAACTGCTAAAATACTGTAAAAAATGTTTACATATTCCTGTTTTTCTGGAGGTGTGAATGTAAGGATGAGATGAGCTGTGTGCTAAGCAGAAAAGGAGTTATGGGCAGAAGAGAACCAGAGAAGATGGCCAACTTCAAAGCACCATCCATGTGAATACCTCTCTGTAAGTACCTGCCTTTGACTGAACCTGGCAAGAGAGAGATCACCCCTACCAAACACACCACCTACACATCATCACCCTTCTCCTGACTACACTGCATACCAGAAGGGCTCCTGCACCTTCCCCTTCCTCTGTATCGTTGCTCCTTGCACAACTTGTGCCTAGCAAGTCAATTATGGCCCTGTCTTGTTTGAAGATCAATAAATTTCAGCAATTCTCCAAACAATTAACATTTTTGGAAGCGGTTTTTTCAAGTTCATCAAGGAAGCTTCTTTCTGTGATCCATGGAGATACATGCAATTAGAGCCACAGCACAACAAAATTCAAGGAATAATGAGAAACAGGAGACAAAAAGTGTCCAACATAGAACTCATTAGACAGCCACACAGTATTCCACCCGTTGTGTTGTACACAGAGTACTGGTAAAATCACAGAGGGGGGAAAAAATGCAGATATATCCAAGCAGCTAGGAACACGAATTCTGATCCCTTTTTACATCTTATTGTTATCCACAACCCAGGAAGCTGTTAATTGGCCTAAGTAATTGGTTTAAATACCCAAGTCCCATTATAAAAATATACTATAAAAATGCTTAGACACTTATCACAACCAAGAAATTCTTAACTAAAGTTCAAAGCTGAAAAGGCACTAGGGACTTGTCTATACTGAAGGAAAAAAATGCATAATTATATCAATATAACTAGCTCACTGTAGAAGCTTTCTCCAGCCTAAGAGTACCCTTTCCCACTTAAGCTTATGTGGTTTGGAAGCAGAGTAAGATAAACCATGAAAACTCTTATTCTGGTATAAGAGTGTCTCCATAGGGAGTTATATTGGTATAATTATAGCATGTAATTATAGCACATAGTTGTACCATGTAGACAAGCACTAGATGCCCAGTCCACATATATTTTCTAGCAAAACAAATGGCTATCAAATTCCAATAGAGGCGCATAAAATACTTAGCTTTTATTTTTGTTTGATGCACCTTCTTCATTTTAAAGTGATGAATTACTTCAATTAATCTTCCTCGAAAATGCTTTTCTCTCTGCTATCCTATATGGTAATAATTGTTCTTCTAGTGGAGGCATCATAAACTAACACTTTGAGAATAGCTGCGATATCTCTCTCCCACACTGATTTAGGCGTTCATCATATAAAGCAAGTGGTGAGAAGCCAGGTACAAGGAAGGAATAAGGCGCTGTTTACACATTTGACTGTTAGACTCGCACCTTTTGTAGTACATCCCCAGCCACTTTAAACAGTCAAGTGCTTCAATAATTTAGTCTCTATCCTTCTGACAATTTCATTCTCACCTCATTTGCTATAGAAGTTAAAACATTTCAGTCAACCTTGAGGAAGCCATGCTTCCTCCTCCTCCCCTCATTCACACTGGGGGGGAAATGGTATATCTGAAAATCATGCCACTAGTTGAACTTCAAACTATAAGAGAAAACTCAAAAAGATATACAAACTGTAAAACTACAAAAGACTCCTAGGCATCTTTTCTAAACAAGCAACTTTTCAGACGATACCTAACTCAGAAACCCAAGCCTAAGCCAAATTAATTGCCACTGCTTATGAGAAAGATCCCTTAAAAAGGATTCAAACAGAAATACGGTAGTGCCAGTCTCCAAAAAGTGAAAAGCACTAGCATCCTGCTGCAAAGATGCCAGCAAAATTATTATTTGCAATAATACTTCAGTTTGGGCATTTTAAACGCTTAAAGAAGGGTTAGGGGAGCCTAGTGATAATCAAGGGTTATAGTACCCATTTTTCAGGATGTGCAGGTAAATCTCTTCTTCAAATTGTGTTTTTTCCTCTTTAACCACTTTGAAAACATGACACTGCCAATAAGAGCTCTTTGCAGGATAGGCATCCCTGTGTTTTCATTTTTCCTACACAATTTCATCCCTCAGCATAACACTGGGTTTCATCACCTTGGAATACATCCACAGCACTCGGAACACACCTCAGTTGCTTCCACAGCCACTGGCTCTAACAGCGGCACAGATCTCTCAAGAGGGCTGCCCTTCCTTCCTTCCTTCCTCCCCATGCCCAGCACAGCCCCTCAGCCCTGCAAAAGGCCTTGCTGGGCTTCCTGCCCTGTATGGTGCCCCACACACAGACCCTCTGGAGCAACCAGTGGGGGGAACATGAAGTCACACGGAGCACCAGGACTGGGTGAGGAGTATCACCACAGCAGGGAAGCTCCCAGAGGTGCCCACTTCTCTGCAGCAGAAGTGCCAGCAATGGGTGAAGAGTTTTCAATGGATTGTGTAGCAGCATCTACACAACAAAACTGTTGCCCTATTTCCAAATCAAAAGCTTGCATCTTTGTATGGAGGAAATTGCATACCTAAGCATGAAGGTCAACTGATCTAGAAATTCATCCTGGTATTTTCAAATTTGCCAGTATGCCAGTATATGTGCAAATACGCTTGACAAAAACAAACAACACTGACAGTTCTTACATGCAAAAATTTAACATACCAAAAGCAAAGCAGCAGCAAGAAAAACTCTGAATAGGTGTTATAAAAAGGACAACAAAATAGAAATGTATCAAGCTTAACAGGTATGAAAACTAATAGTTTCAACAAGTTAGCAAGACAAGGAGAGAAAGCTAAGTTAGTCCTGAACTCCAAGGCAAGTCTGAAGTCATTTGCCTGTATGAAAACACTATAAATAGAGGAAGGAATTAATTTCACCTGCCCTTTGACATCAACACCTGAGCTTATCAGCTTAGACCTTCTTTGGAGCGAGGGGAAAAACACGTAACTTTAGGAGCATGATTCATTAGACCTGCATAACACATCTACTTTAGTATAAGATGATTCACATGAAGAAGTGACTATTTCTTTGCACCAGAGATACACAAAAAGATCAGGTACAAATGCCTACAGTACATATGGTTAGGTGAGTTCCACCCTTGAAATCTTATTTTTCCAAGATACTCACAGCTTATTCGGCCACTGCAATCAATGCATTCTGTATAACTACCATCTTGGGCGGAAAGAAAAAAATTACTCTCTGCCTCAGCTTCTCTCCTTTTAAGAGAGGGTAACAACGATTTCCTGCTCCAGAGAAATGTTAAGGAATTGCCTGTCATTATTTACAGACTAATTTTACATTCAAGATGCAATGTACTGAGGAGTTCAGTCTGATAGAAGCCTGTGCCACCACCAAAGGGGCTATCGTGCGCTGATGCCCACTCTCAACTGAACTGGCCACATTCTCCCTTGCCTTACCTCTGTGCTGCAGAGATTGCTGAAAGCTAAACATTCACAGGTCTTGTTTGGCAGGATTAGTTTTCAGACAAATCTTCAAGCTGATGCGACTCACCTTATGACACAAGCAGAGAAGGAGCACAGAACTGATAAAAGGGTGGGGTCTGGTCTTTATAGCAGAAGTGAAGCCTTAGATCTGCTTCAGATGACCATCGAACTTGCCCACTGGTGGAAGATCTTTTAGCAAAACAAACCTGGATAAAATAATGCCCAAGGAGTGTACCAAAAAGCTACCGATAAATGCAGAAGTAAACAAATTAGGTTTTCAAGTTTTCTTCAGTTCTCCCAAGACAAATTCTGGCTTGGTTTCTCCACGAAAAGCAGATGTCCAATTGGTTCAACACATACTTTCCTACACATTTATGTGTTACAACCTTTCTCCTGCTAATTTGCTCTTTGTTTCAGCCTGTGATCCTCAAAAGCCAAGAAGGATAAAAAGCTGTCTTTCTGAGGAATACCCACTTGAACCTTCTGATTACTGTATACAGATTCGACTCAATTTAAAAAAATATTCAGTGCTTATTCCCAAGTATTAATCTAAAAATGACAAACTAAACATGTTACTAAATGCTCAGTATCAAATAAATGTCTCGGAAAAAAGAAATTGAAAAAAACCTGCCCTCTTTCATTGTCTCTTTCAGATATATATAAACCCACTTCTGGAGAGGAAACTACATTTCTACCTACTTCTGGCATCCCGGCTGAGACAACTTGCTTGAGTACGACAGACAACCATATGTGAGATCAAGAATTTCAAGAAAGTAAAAATGTCAACAGAAACCATAATTATTTGAACCTTCAAGTATGAGATGCCATGACCAGCTGCAGCCTTTAAGAAAAAGCACCTACTTTCTTACTCCATCTCTTCAAGGAAGACATCAACCCCAAGCAAACTAAGAATTTAAAGTGAATGTTAAAAAGCAGGAATAGAAAAAAGAAACACAGAGACTAAATCAGACCCTGTGGGTTTTTTTTTCAAGGGTCAAAATTTTTGCAAATAAACATCTAGGTCTTCCTAGAGGCAAAGCAACAGCATTTGGAAACTATTGCACAGGAAGACATTTGACTCAGTTCTTTGAATTACTAAGGTATTTTCCTAGAACAATGGAACCTTAACTCACTTTTTAAAGAGACTTCATTCACCATCTTCATAAGATACATTCCCTCAAATAAAATATGACACTGTGGAATAACAAACAACCTTGCTGGCAGCTCTCTACACCCCCAACTTCTGAGAATTAAAAGGAAAGGAAATCTATGAAATGAAGTATCACGTACTATAAAATGGCACAGAATGCACCCAGCACACCACATCACTACTTAAAATAGACAATTACATGCAAAGTGTTCCCTCTCTTCAGTTCCAGTCTTTTCTACAGTTTCCACATGTACAGCAACACCACACCTGAATTTTCATGCAGATATCTTTTCAAATATCTTTTGGGCAAATTATATTTTTAATCACACCTGCCATGTCAGGCAAAGAGTAAAGAAACTATGAACATCAACATTTACATTGCAGCTTGGCTGTGTCTCCTTCATTTGTTTCCCTCTTTTCTTGTAAGTCTGCTGTTACTTAGATCAGCAACAGAGGAACCCCAAACAAAAATACCAGCACCATCACCCATAGAAAGCTACTTGTACACTTTTGACGATTATACTGTCAAGTCTTGCCAGGATTTGGAGGCTTGCTTGGTTGGTTTTTTAGTGGTTTGTTTGTTTTGGGTTTTTTTAATGCAACTTGACCTCTGATCACTAGGAGTGCCTACACAGGAAGCTGACTAGTGAAGACACTTTCCCTCCTGTCACTCTTTCCCCAACAAGTTTTGTTCACTTGGAGGACAGAGACGCAAATAGAGGGATGGAGCACATATAAGTCAGAGAGATGGATGGGCACCAGGATCAGTCAAAAGCTATTTTCTCAGTGGATATACTGTCACACTAATCACTCTTGCACAACTGTTAAGATGTCAGAAGACAGAAAGGATGGCTCTTCCATCACTCCAATGGTTTGGAAAGTGAGAAAGACGGGAATTTGAGGAAAATATTTAAAGAAGGAAAAAGAATTATCACAAGACAAAGCAGCAGAAAGAGATTATGATACTTGGATAAACAAAGAACTGTAACTTTGGGAAGAAATTAAACAGATGCAAATAACCCACAAATAAATCTCTACTCACTGAAAGAAAAAACACAGAGGAAGAGTGTTGAGAAACCACATCACACAACAAAGCTGACACATAACATCAGTACCTGCAGAAAAAGTAGATGACTGCATCATGCCATTCTGCCAACCACACTCCAGCAAAGTAACATCTCACTCGGACCCTCCTCAACCTTCCTCATAATAAGAAAGTGCGTTGTTATTGTTACCCTTATTACTGAAATGAGCTGAAGAACTAAAAGGAGGAATATGGGGCTATGCAAAGTCTTCCTGGGACAGAGAATCCCCCTCCAATGCTTGTTTAAAGAGCTGCATTTGGGAAGTTTCTTGAGAACAACCAAATCTCCAAATGTTCCAGTATATGAGACAATCAGTCCATGTACTAAATCTAAAACTTTTCAAGGGTCTCAATTAATCCAGAAAATTTTCTGATTGCTGTGAGCAATCACACATAAAGCTCTCGACAGTTTAGGCTGCAGTAGCCTTTAGATTCCTAGCTAATTCTTGGAAAAATCTTTATCTTTATAGGTCGGCAACTACACCAATACCTTGAGCACTTCAAGAACACTGCTCTAAAATGTGAGACACTTTGCTTCAGATGCTGCCCAATCAGCCCCTCCTCTTTAAAGGAAGAGCTCAATTAAGTGGGGAACTTTTCTTCTGAATGATTGCAAATGGGTTTTTTTAGTTGTGGTCAGGTCTCAGTTAGTGTAATTGCTATTTATATCAAAACACTAAAAGGTCTGGTTATGGGGTTTATTAGAAAAGCAAAATGTGTTTTTAATACTTAAAAAAACCCACAACAAAATACTCCATAGCACTATTTCCCCCTGTATTTGCATACCACATGTTCAACAACAAAAAGAGCATTCTGCAGAAAGTTAAAAATCTCAGAAATGTTGCTGAATTAGTAGCTCCTACAGTTTGTTAGTTGGAAAATCGGCTCTGTGCCAGGCTGGGAGGGGGAGCTATCACAAGGGATGTGCGGTAGCTTCGGGATTTAAAAGAAAAGAAACATATCTACTGTAAACCAAAATGCAACATACAAGACAAACAAATGCAGTATCTCTTTATTAGCAAAAATTTTAAATGTAAAATAAGTGTCACTTAAGATGCTAGAAATACTCCATACAGTGGATGCGAAGGCAGAGAAAACCTTCCTGCGAAGGCAGCTAAGGGACGCGGAGCGAAGGGCCATTGTTCGACACAAACAAGCTCCCCGCACTTCCCGGTCCCACCGGTGCGGGCCGGGGCATCCCGCCGGCCGGGAGGAGCGCCTGGCGCGCTGCCCGAGCGCCGAGGTTGTTGAAAAGCAATAGATAGCTTCTGGCAGCGGCGAAGGGGAAAATATTTTGATCATGTGACGCCACACAAGAGAACTAGTTCGCTTCGCGTGTGCAACTTGCACAGACGCTGTCACCGCCCCCGGGACCCCGCCGGCCCCGCTCCCTCCCCTCCCTTTCCCGAGCCCGCGCCCCGCCAGGGAAATGCCTCAAGCAGGCACAGCTCCGGCACAAACAGCCAGCAGCACCGACACAGCACCGACACGTCCCGTGGCCACCAAATGCCGGGCACCAAGAAGGTACCTGCCTCACAGAAGCCCATCTTTCTGTTACAGGAAGGAAGGACTTTCAAATAGAAGTAAAACTGCCAAGTAAAATTATTTCACTACTGCTGGTACAAAACAGCTAAAACAGCCTCAAATGTACCTACCTCTATTTTTCCAGAAATATTTCTTTAAATAGCCTCTGTGACCAACTGTAAACATCTTAAAACAGAAACAGCTCTAAAGAACATGTTCACTTTTCTTGACTTGGGAATTTCAACCAACTAAGAAACACTGAATTTAAGAAAAGAATTTCACAAAAGCACAACTATTTCCCAGAAATCATGCCTGAAAGTAAGACATCAATACTACCATTTCATATAAACAGAAAATCCAAAATACTCACAACATAAATTGCCACACAAAAAAAATACAGAACTCCATACATTCCATCCAAATCAAAGGCTGCAAATAAACCAGCATATTCCTTTGATGCTGTCAAAACAAACCTCCTTATCTTTATTTTTAACTTTAAAAGAATAAAATTTAAGAACTACAAATCCTGTCCTTGTGCTTTCAAAAGAAATTTTCAGAGCTGATGTTTCAGTATGTTGCTTACAAACAAGAAAGTCTGACAAGCTAACCAAATAACATGATTATTGTTGGGAACACCTAGTCTCAGATCCCATCCAAACAAATAGGGGAAGGCACAGCACAGACTGGATACCTTCACATATAAGAAGTATTTAGGCTGCCTATTCATTTTGCTTTACACTGTAATTAAAACTGCACATCAAACTCAAATGATTTAATAAGGCAAATATTATCCTTATTTTAACATAGGGAAATAGGTATCAATCAGTGAAACCAACTACTTTTAGCTCATGCAGACAGATAACAATAATTCCTATGCCAATCCTCTACTAATACCATTTTCCTGAAGTCACATAATTTACTTACCATGGCTGAATTCACTGCTTGTGTAAAGAAGGCACTATTCCACTTCAATCAATCTGTGAATTAAGCCATGTCCACACTGCAATCAGCACACATGACTACAATTATGTTTTAAAACAGGATCCCTTCTTTTGGGATTTTCTGAACTGATTTCCTTTCTTTACTTGAACAAACAAAGAACAACCATGCTCAAACTTCAGGTCCTTCTGTGAAAGACAGCTGTACCAGAGAATGCTACAGCCAAGACAGCTTTCTCTTTGCCACATAACAGAGACCTCTTTGCCCTTTTGAAACATGACCAAAACCTGTTGTGGAACTATCCACCTTCTGAAAAACTCAGCAAGATACCTCAATAACCGTACCTGTAAACCCCTCAAGAGAGGCTACTTACTTATTTTGGCAGTGAAGATATACTACCACCCCAATGGTAAGCTAAATGCAAAGGGGTTTGCCACAACAGCTATTAGTCAAGGGTGCAATTAATTCTCTGAACCTAACCATGTAGCTACAACAACAGAACTTCACAGTGAACCTAGCCACATGGTCTTTAAAGGGCAAATAAATTGATTCAGTAACTTGGCAGAATCACATCCAAGAGAAAGCCTTGCTATCTAAGATTTATTTTTTGTGTAAGTAGATACCTAAAATAAATACCAAACAAAACAAACAAAAAATCCTGAGTGTAAAAAATAGAACCTTGCAAGACTCTAATAGTAACACAACTAACATCCCCTTAAAAAATAGTGGTTTTCCTATTTTCATGTTTATTCTTTTTTTTTGGCAACAAACAAAAATCCCATGTAAATCTAATTTCTTAATATAAATAAAAGGTAAAAAAAGATTAGCAGGATATTCCTTCCCCGCCCTCCAATGGTCAGAAAGAGACTGATGTGGGTGGCAGGGGAGAACAGTGACACGGCCCTACAAATGGAAGTGTCAGAGGGCCTACCATTCAGACAGATGTCTTCATAAACAATTACCACATCACAAACCTAAATTCAGTATCTTTTGAAATCTGTGAAGGCTACAACGTAGGGGGAAGACAGGGCACAGCAGTGAATTCCTAAAGGCAGAACATTACTTGGCAATTGTGCATGTTCAGGTGCAGAAGTTCAACTAATAGTTCTTAAAACTGGAGGAAAAAACCTAATAAATAGATGGCATACTTCTACACGATTAATCCTTCTGATGTAGTTACTAAACCCATCATGATTCAAACGCAAAAATAATAGGAAAGTAGATCACACATTGTACTGAAAGCAATTCCTTATACACACTGCAGTTTATATCCACAAATTAGCCACTACCCATTCTGAAATTCAGGAGCCTCCTGACTTGGGTTTGTAAGTTTATAAGGAAACTAACATTTCCACTACACATGGAATATAAATGCACAATGTATCAACACCCTTTCAAATCATGCCTGCCAAAAACTTTTACCAAGATTTCACATTATCTTTAAAAAACATAAATGAAACATTTTAATAAAAGCATTAGGACAATGATCTTATGTTTCACAATTTCCAAAACAACTGCAGGTAACTTCAGATGACATAAGCATCCTACACTGAGAACACAAAGTTTGCTGAAAGGTACTTCATATTTGCAGTAAGAACAATTCCCATATGAAAAGCAATCTTTAAACAAGACACAACCATTGTGATTTCTGCATCAAATCTGTTCGCTTCAAAACTGAAGACAATGTATCTGCCAGATAAAACAACCAGACTTGGTGGTAAGGAAGTCTGTGCATGCCCCCCCACATGCACCCCACCCCAGCACATACTGGTGCTCTGGGCAGAACACTCATCAAGGCGGCAAGTTCCACTACACCAGTTAAGCTCCTGGCCACTTGTTCAACTCAATTTTCCTCAGAGTTTAATTTCAATGAGAAATCTAGTGCCTTTATACAGATGACATTGCATATGTAATGATAAAACAGTGCAAGGAATATTGAAATTTGAGATTATGGTGCCTTGAGTTTAAAGGTGACTATTGATAGAGCAGACAAATCCCCTGTTTCACTCAGTTATGTCTTCTCACTTGCTGAAGAGATGACAGTAAAGCTTACATTCTCCCACAACAGAATGTGTTCACAATAAGACTGGATTTATTCAAAAGCTAGAGTTTATGACACCAAGACCCCAGTTATTTCCAAAAGATCTGTCCTCAGGTGTGCCTGTCTGAAGCAAAGTGGATGTCATGTGCCTGAGTTACCCCATCCTGTACAACAGGAAGAGTAATTTTTTACTTTTTTGTCCAAGGCACACTAGAAAAACAGTATAAAGATCAAGTGTACTTGGAATATTGTTCCTGAGAAGATAAAGGTAGTTAAAATCAATCCAGTTCAATTTACCCATCTACTGTCCCCACTGTTCACAGATTTACACAGGTGTCTTAAGAAACATTCATCCCCGAGGATTCCTCGACTGCAGTGGAACACCATCCTGGCTGGGTTTGGCTTTATTGGAGCTGACGTGTTCCTGGTGGATCACTGGATGCCACACTCTCAGAACTGGAAGTACAACAGCGGAAATCCTCCGGCCCACCTGCAACACAAACACTGCAGCACTCTGCCAGCACATCAGCATTTGTGTGTGAAACTGAGCACAGAGGTACAATTGGGGAACAGAAAAAGTAAAAGGGTAACATTATGATCTGAATGGCAAAACATACATCCCATACACAGAAGTCCTTCAGGTTTGTTAAAAAATAATTTTAAATTTATTAACAGGTAATACTTCCTTAAAATAAATTTTACTCTAACATGATTAGCTTCACAAGATTTTTGTGTGTTACATTTATTTGCTTCTCTCAGCACCAAGCAATACAAAAACAACACCGCTTAGCAGCACTTTTCTCTTACTAGTTTTCAAAACAAATTTGAAAACCACTAAGGTATACTTTTAATTTAAGTTTAATTAAAGTCCTCGTTCAATCGTACCAAAACATATATTTAACACTATGTAAATAGCCCCAAAATTGAAAGAAAAAAGTTTTTTTCCCAAGTACCTTAATAATCACAATTCTAAAATATATTCTAGCAAGTTAGCCTACCACAAACACATGCTACTGAAATTCTGCAGCCTTGAGCATGCATGCACAGCGAGTGTGGCAACACTGCTTTACATATCCACAGAGAATCTTCAAAGCCTCCTGATAAATGGCACATTTTGAAGAAGTACTGAAATATAACTAGTTAGGGCACAGGTACAATCTTATGGACATAACAGTAAACAAACCACTGCCATTCTCACGTTAACAATCAGAATGCAAAAATACCTATAATAAAATATTTGAGGTACAAAAGTAAGAAAGATCTATCAGTTGATACTCAAACTTGTTTTCATTGCACGTATTGTATGTAGTTTTAACTAAGATACTATTTCAGAATGAACCAGCATCACCTAACAGACCATGCTTAGTAATTTAAAAAATGTTATTTTTACATATGTAACTAGAAAATTTAGCAATGGATTAAATACCTTAGTTTTCATCCCCCCAGATTCAGATCAGAATGCCAAAAAGACAGTAATCGACTGCTTAGTTGAAGGATCCTTACATTATGCAAGCAGTGACAGAGTAGGCAGGTTTGCATGTCCCTTTCTTTATTGTATCTCGTACACAGGGTTGTGCTGTTCAACGTGTAGGCATAAGCGCTACTACAGAAACCAATAACTGAACACCAAACCACAAAGTGTCAAATATATGGTCGTAATATATATATAGATGCTACTAACTGTGAATATTGCTATTTGCTACTTCTAAATAGAAGCTATGTGAATACTAAACTGTTTATTTGAAAATGCACAGGGAAAAATATATTTTATTCTCCCATTGAGACATCAAGAATCTATTCACCACACTAACAGCTGTTTAATGGCCTTCAGGCACAGGACATGATTCTGCAGCCTTGGCTTAGCCAGAACTCCCAATACGGGTAATCTATTTGGCATAAAAAGAGCTGCAGAATCAGGCATATTCAGAGTTTCTTCGCTGAAAAACAAATGATACATACACAAACTCAGAGCAGCTCAACAGCTTTTTTTCCTAAAACTTGCTATATACCTTATGCTATACAGGTACTCCTGAAAAGACCCAGGTTCTCTCCTTCTGTATAGGTTTATGTAGGTCATACACACATGCACAAAGGAGAAAAATATATGTAAAGCACACACTGAGAGGCCAGCTAATGTGGTAAACTACTGCAGTGCAAATCAGAAGTGAAGAATAAAAGGAGCCTCAGGACTCTAAATATCTGCACATGGTCAAGGATTAATCAATAGACCTGAACGACAAGGTACTGTACACTAGCATCACACAACTTCCCCACCACCAAATCAATGTATCTGCGTGAGCCATACACATCTGCTTTGAAGCGTGCGTTTCTCCTGAAACAAGAGACCTCTTTTGCAAGCTTCCCTCACGTCTCACAGTTGGGTAAGGTGATTAAATTAAATGGAAGCAGAATTTTCTTAAATAATTTGATAGGTTGGACGAACACAGAACTCACTTCAGAGTGGGACGTCACAGTTCTGCATATTATAACAATTACCCATGCTGAGGCAAGAATTTCCTGAACAAGCATCTCAGACGTTGTAGCCTACTGTCAGTCCTTTCTCTCTGTTCACAGGACAATAGTTCCTTATAGGCTTAGGGGCCAATCAACATCTGCTTTGCAAAGACACATGACAAGTGAGCATATTTTAACGTGTGTATACACATATAGAGAGTACACACACAGATGATTACTATAAAAAAATAAAGAGAAGCCTTCTGTTCAAGTGCTGGACTGAATATTCCAATTTTGTCTTTCAAAAAGCAATCAATTTCTCTACTTCATGATACAACATACATGGAGATTGACATGCGGGAATTAAAAATAAATAACAATGTACAAAACCAATTGTGTTCTGTAAGCTAATGGTAAGTATTTTTTATTTGACACAAACCATTTCATACATTAAAAAAGGCTCATTTAAAACCTAAGAAAATTTATCTCAATCACTTACTCAGATGGAAAAATCATACTACCAAAAACACTGATGTCTTGCCTTTATGACAATTACTTCCTCATAATAAAGTGACAAAAATAAAAATAATTACAAAAATAATCAAAGAAATTGTGCTCTTGCAAGACTATTCTTTCTAAGCTGCATGCCAATCCTTACAGTACAAAAAAAAAAAAAAAAGATAAAAATAAAAAAGAAATCTGTAAGAGAGGATGTAAACCCATAAATATAAGGAAGTATTTCTAAGGGTCATACTGAGGACATAAATGAATTTACTCTCACTCCTCCAATAAAAATAAAATACTTTAAACAATTTCTGCCGTGAAGAAAGAGCACCCTGAACTAGCATATACGATGTTTGACAATAGTTTTCCTTGCTTTTAAAGCCGTAAATTCTGAACTACCTGTGTTTATAAGGAGACAATGCAAATATTTTTAGAGTAATTATGAAAGGTTATGCATACGAGGCCTCATTACGTTATGGCTTCCAGTGACCCTTTTACTATTGCAAATTAAAAAAGGTAAAAATTAACACTCACAAAAAAAAATCTTATTTCCCTGAAAGAAATAGAAAGGAAATGGAATAAAAACTAAAAACATGACAGGAGTGGTCTGTTGGAAGCAGACAAAAATGCACACAGTCAGCCCATCTAGGGTTTCTATTATTTTTTTTCAAGATTAATACACCATTTGCAATATTAAGCAGTGATTTCTTCAGATTCTGTTCATTACTTTACAGGAAGATCCAGCTGTTGGAGGACCCCAAACGCATATACCTGCATTTGTTCCTGTCAGACCGTGCTGTTAAAAGCTGTTAAAAGATTTAAGTTCTTAATAGAAAGATCTTGTTGAAGGGAAAAGAAACCCATAAAATTCTAATGCACTACTCCATTTAACACAATTCACTTTCCTACCGAGAATTCAAGCCTAATCTCACACTTGTGTAGAAAAATAATAAGATCAACAACTCCCGATGCTTCTTGAAGTATTCTAACCACAATTCAAACCCGAAAGCACGTTTTCTCCCGAATATCTGGATTTGTTGCAGAGCTGAAACAAACGCAACCTCTGGCAGAGCAGTTCCTTCTTTCCTTCTTTGTACAATACACAGCATTTTCTCACCTGCAGCAGCTCACACGCAAACACGGTATTTTTAAGAGCCATGCACAGGTTAGGCATCGAGCTAACAGAAATGCAATGAAACTAGTATTTGGATTATTTTTTTTAGTAAAAATCCAATCCCTTGCATAATATCCGTAAGCTGCAACATTACAAAATGTTTGGGTTAGGGTTTTTTTCCTAAGAAGGCGCGAGCGCGACCCGAAAACCCGAATCCTCGTCCAAAGGCGCTGTTATTGCAAGGTGCTTCCCCTACCGCCTCCAATTAGCGCGGAATTAAAAATCTAAAATAAGTGAGTAAATATAGACAAATAGATCGATAGATAAATAAACCAATCGGTGCCCAGGGCTAGCACGCCGTGTAAGCGAACGGGGGGGGAGGGGGTGGGTGGCGGAGGAAGGTGCCCGCGCGGCGGTGCCGGTGCTCCCTGCCCCCGCTGGAGCCGGCGGTGTTTGCGGCGGGGGCTCCTGTGCCTGCGCCGCTCCAGCGCCTCTATTTACATCAGCGGCGCGAGGTGCCCAATGGCGCGCGCGGAGCCAATCAGATGGCAGATTAGATGTCAACTCGGAGGCAGCTGTCGGGAGACGGTTGCAGCCAGTTTACCTCCACAATTCAAATTCCCAACCTGGCGGGCGGAGGAGACCCGGACGCTCCTCCACGGGTCGCGCCCGGCAGCCGGCATTCCTCCCGCACCGCGCCGCGCCGGAAAGGCGCTGCGCCGCACCCGCCGCCCCGCGATCATCGCGCCTGCCTATCGATCGGATCCATCCATCGATCGATCGCCGGAGTTACCGGGGCTGGGGCAGAGGAGTGCGGGAGGGAGCGGAGGCGGCGGCCCGCCCCGG